>NW_019168480.1:0-28152 GCF_002303985.1 Durio zibethinus
ATAAAATAATTTTTTTCTTATGGGAACATCAAAGGTTGCCTTGGTGTGCTCCTAATATGGCCCAATATATTGTTATATATTCTTGAGATTAATTTGTGGCTTGTTGGTTGCCTATTTAGATATCAAACTATCCTTGGCTACTTGTGGGGAAGCATCCATCCAAATACCACATGGTCTATTGCTTCATTAAGAAGAAAGCTTAGCTAGTGATGCATGCCATCTTGCCTATTTAAAGTTTGAGAATAGATCGAGGGAGTTGTCCATCCAATGCCTCTAATTATTGGCTTTACCCTATAGAACATGCCAAGGGCTCTAACTATCCTAAAGGAAACTTCAGAGGGAACCAGCTATAAATGGTTCGATTAGTCTTTCACCTATATACCCAAGTCATACAAATGATTTGCACATCATTATCATTGTAGGCCTCCATCAAAGTTTCATTTGGCTTTGCTGTTTAGGCATAGTTCACCATCTTTTGGGTTCTAACAAGCAGCTCACACTCAAACCCTTCGTAAAAAAGTTCAAGGTCAGTCGATGGTGCACCCATGAGAGATCCCGCCAATCAACTTCCTTACATCTTATGGGTTTTTTAGCTTATTGACTAGCACACATGTTAGACTCCTTGGTCTGTGTTTCAAAATGGGTCAAATGGTGAGACCACAGGCTAATGCCTAAAGCATGCCGATGTCAAGGCACACCGAGATGATGTGTGCTGCATTCCATGATCACGGCAATAACAACTCTATAGGCATATCAAAAGCCTAGGCTTGGGCCACCATCATGACCCATGATGATCTATGCCTTAAGTTGATCAGCGAATCGGCTATCACTATTCCACATCTAATCAAGGTGCATTATCGACCCCCATTTACTTCCCTTTCGATAATTTTAAGCACTTTTTGACTCTTTATTCAAAGTCTTTTTCATCTTTCCCTTATGGTACTTGTTTGTTATCGATCTCTCACCCATATTTAGCCTTGGATAGAATTTACCCCTTGATTAGGGCTGCATTCCCAAACAACCCAACTCACATACAATGCCTAGTGCTATGAAAGGGTCTAGGCACAATAGGACTCTCACCCTTTTGGCACCTCTTTTTAAGGTACTTGGGCCCAGTCTACCATTGAGGACGCTTCTCCAGACTACAATTTGGACACTGAAGGTGTCTAATTCTCAAGCTAGGCTATTCTCAGTTTGCTCGCCACTACTAGAGGAATCTTGGTTAATTTCATTTCCTTCACTTATTGATATGCTTAAACTTAGTGGCTAATCTCGCCTAACCTAAGGTCATGATGCAAGCATCAACCAAGTGATGCAGGGGATCTAATAGGGTTTGGGTGGACAACAAGTACATGTCATCAAAGATAAGGCACATTAGGGGCTTTACCACTGATGGTCACAGCGTTATCGTTGCCAGGGTCTCACTTTTGGGCCAACCATGACTGACAAGATCACAAAAGGCCATCTTCCATGCCCTTCACCTAGAGCTCGATGGGCAGGGGTTTAGAAGGGGTGGCAGTGCATGACACCCAGGTAAGTGTGCCCTCGACCTAATGGCTTAGGGCATAACTTGCATTCAAAGACTTGATGGTTCACGAGATTTTGCAATCACACCAAGTATTGCATTTCACTACATTCTTCTTCAATGTAAGAGTTGAGATATCCATTATCGAGAGTCATTTTTTATTTTTCATGGCAAAAGGAGTCATAATGTCGACTATGCACACATCGCAAATAGGATGGTTATGGCACGTGCATTCTTTTTCATTTTGGTTCTTTGGCACAATTCACACTCAGTCGTAGGCAGCAACACCAATCATTTTGCCCCTTCGAGAGGTAGAATGAAGTGTCACACCCGCCTAAGGCTAAAAGGGGCTCAAGGTATGAAGGCACCCTCACCCTTTTGGTGTTTCATTAATGTGTTCATGAGTCATTCGTTAAGTGGGTTTTGACAATGATCCTTTGGACAATGATCCTTCTGTATGTTCACCTACTGAAACCTTGTTACGACTTCTCCTTCCTTTAAATGATAACATTCAGTAGACTGCTCATGATGTCACAAGTAGTGAATTGTCCATGTCACCATGATTCAAACACTTTATCAAACCATTCAATTGGTAGGAGCAATGGGTGTTGTACAAAGGGTAGGGATGTACTCAACATAAGTTGATGACTTACTCTTACTAGGAATTCCTTGTTAAAGACCAACAATTACAATGATCTATCCTCATCATGATGAAATTTCAAAGATTACCCAGGCTTGTCAGCCAAGGCTATAAACTCTTTGAATACATCAATGTAGCAAGTGGGTGGCCAAGAGATCTAAGGGCATAACAGACTATTATTGCCTCAAAATTCCTTGGCCTAAGTGGCCATAGTCCCTCTAAGAAGCTAGCCACAAAAGATCACCTCAATGTACCTAGTTAGCAGGCTAAGGTCTTATTCTTTAATGAAGTTAACTAGACAAATCACTTCACCAACTAAGAACGGCCATGCACCACCACCCATAGAATAAAAAAAAAGCTCTCAATCTATCAATCCTTACTATGTCTGGACCTAGTAAGTTTTCCTTTCTTAAGTTAAATTAAGCCACACGTTCTACTTTTGGTGATGCCCTTTTGTCAATTTCTTTAAGTTTCAACCTTGCGACCATACTCCCCCGAAACCCAAAGACTTTGATTTTTCATAAGGTGCTGGTGGAGTTCTAAAAGTAATATCCATCGATCCCTAGCCGACATCATTTATGGTTGAGACTAGGATGGTATTTGATCATCTTTGAGCCCTAACTTTCATTATTGATTAATGAAAACATCCTCGGCAAATGCTTTTGTAGTTGTTCATGTTTCATAAATCCAAAAAATTCACCTTTAACTATGAAATTTGAATGCCCCTAATTGTCTCTATTAGTCATTACTCTTATCTCGAAGGCTAACACATTAAGATTGAAATCCTATGATGTTATCCCATGCTAATATATACAAGCACAAGCCTACTTTTAGCACTCTAATTTCTTCAAAGTAACAATGTTAGAGGAATTACTTGGCCAATTAAGGCTAGGAGTGCCTCACCAATAGTAGGGAAGAGTAGCTTAGTGCTCACTATGAGGTGGATCGAACAACCCAATCCTAGTTTCAACTATAAGCTTTTTAACTGTAACAACTTAAATATATGCTATTGGAGCTGGAATTACCATAGGCTAGCACTAGACTTACCTTCTAATGGATCCCCATTAAGGGATTTAGATTGTACTTATTCCAATTACCAAACTCATAAAGCTTGGTATTGTTATTTATTTTCACTACCTCCCTATGTTAGGATTGGGTAATTTATGCACCTACTGCCTTCCTTGGAAGTGGTAGACATTTCTCAGGCTCTCTTTTTGGAATCAATCCCTAATTCTCCATCACCTATCACCACCATAGTAGGCCATTATCCTACTATCAAAAGTTGATAGGGCAAAATTTTGAATGATGCGTCTCCGACATATAGGCTGTGTGATCTATCTAGTTATCATGAATCATCAGAGTAATGGGTAAAGCCTGTGTAGACCTTTTATCTAATGAATGCATCCCTTCCAAAAGTTAGGGTTTGTTGCACATATTAGCTCTTGAATTACTACAGTTATCCTAGTAGTAGATACCATCAAATAACATATAATTGATTTAATAAGCTATTCATAGTTCCACTATCTAAATTAGTTTAAACTTACATAAACATGGCTTAATCTTTGAGACAAGCATATGATTACTTAGCAGGATCAACCAAGTAGCATTCCTTTAGGATGTTGGCACTGTATGGGCCTCAATGCACTAACTAACCAACAGAGATAGCCAACATAAAGCACAAGCATCATGCATGTCAAGCTCGTAAAATGCATAGCAATAAATGCGCAAGGGTCAAGAGCCTATACCCACAAAATATTCCACATCCAATAGCACAATCTAATACTAGTGCACCAATGTGGCTATAGAGGTTTGGGTGGTACACTTAGGACACAACACATGATTGAGGTTTGACCCATAGCCCTTAATGATATAAGAAGAATTATGGATTACAAGACATCCTATTACCATCAATTTAGGTATGTAGCATAGGATCCCGATTGCACCCCCAAGTTATGATGACCACATAAGAGGAGATTGAAAAGGTTGATGGGTTGACAATTTGATGCATCAAGTATAGAGCCTGCCAACATGCATAATCATAACATCACTCATATGCCTTTTGCATACAAATGGCAGCATCCATGCACACTAGTCCATAACCCAACCAATTAATTACTCAATGAACGAGAGGAGGAAATAATGTACGAGGCCATGCCATAACTACTTGGCATGGAAAAAACACAAGAAAGGGCCATAAGACTACCCTTGCCATCCAATAGGCAACAATGGCATGACACCACCAATGCTTGGTCTAGCCGAGACAACACATGAAATCTCCATAGCCATCACCCTAAAGGGATGTTACTTGATTTAGGGATTTGTTCCTAGGGTCTTTGGTAGCATAGGCTACATACACGGGCTTGGCAAATCCAAGGGATTTTTATGGTCGATGATAAGGGACCACGGGACTACCAAATACTCAAAAGACTTAGCCAAACTAAGCCAGTGACTGGAGCTTCTACTTGCACCATGTTAAGAAGTTGTTGCCTGATTTAGAGGCTTGGCCTAGGGTTTAGGGCGGCATCAATCATAGGCATGGGCTTGAGCTTAGCATAACTGAGACCTTTTTCCATATACATACCAACCAGTTAAGGCCATGAGCTCCTACAGGTCACCAAAGCAACTAGTTGTTTGACAATATGACCAGAAGGCATGCATGGCCTAGATTTTGCTCTAGGGACATTGCCATGGATGTTTGCAACAACAAGCCTATCATGCACACCTACTCCCTCATGGGGGTAAAAAGGGGACCAGACAATCACCCCTAAAAGGCATGATAGATTTTACAAATATGTTAGCAGTAGTCATTAAAGTATCTATAATGAGGAACTCAAATAGGCGTATCTTGAATGAAGGTTTGTAGGTGTTGATGGTGGTTTAGGCATGTGCTGATGGTGTTCGAGGTAAGTGTTTGTAGCAAGGGCCAGTATATGCCAATGGTGTTTGAGGTAACTACCTACACCAAAGGCCATTTTCTATCGGTATTGATCAAGGCATATGCCTTTATCGAGGGCTAGTATGTACCAATGGTGGTCAAGTCAATTGCCCATACCAAAGCCAGCTAGTGTCGGTGGTGGTCGAGGTAGGTGCCCTTACCACATGCCAGCTTATGCTGATGATAGTCAAGGCATGTACCCATACCATGTGTCAGCATATGTTGATGATAATCGAGGCCTTGGCTAAAGTTTGATTATGGGCCCTAATGCATATGCTAGGCTCAGGCATGTATTGGTGCCCATTTTTTGCCTAGGGTACCATCACCGAAAGATTGTTGGAGAACCTAGTCAATGGTATTGAAGGTTCCAACAATTGGGGAAATGGGCCAGGGGGTGTGTGCACATGATTTATAATGGGTGCTAGTCCTTAGCCCTTTTATTGGCCCCTTATTCCCTAAAGAACCTCAACAACTTACAACCTCTTAAAAAAGTATAAGAGCTTTTACAGGTTTGTAACCAGTAGCCATTCAAGTGTCTAAAATAAGGATATTTTTTTTAAATGGCCATAATATCTTTTACACTTCGAGTTCTTAGCTAAATTTTTTTATGGATGCCTACAATAATACAAGGATCACGTACTAAATTTAGGGCCAAAAATCCTTTTAAAAGAATTTAAAAAAATCCCAAACCATGAAAAATTTTAAAAATCATGAAAAATAAAAAATGAGTCATCTTGCCATGAAACTTCACATGAAGGCATAGGGGACT
This sequence comes from Durio zibethinus, assembly GCF_002303985.1. Next base: position 5,870 of record NW_019168480.1, read on the forward strand.
GTTATATGAATTTACAAGCCATAAAAATGGTATTGGCATGGCAAAAATATGAAGATGTGCTTGAACCCAACTATTGCCCAGTCATGGTCTGCATGATACACGGCCCAACATGTGCCAATAATATTTGAGGGAATTACCTACACCAAGGGCCAACCTGTGTCGATGGTAATCAAAGCATGTGCCAAGACTAAGGGCCAACATGTCTTGATGGTAGTTGAGGCAGGTGCATATGTGACAGTCTACAAGCTGGTCCAAAACCAAGAGTTTTTTTCGAGTAAAAAAATAGTTCCAGTTCTAGTAGGACAAGGTCTGAAAGCTAGAGAGACCAAGCCTTGAGGTGTATTAGAGGTCTAGGTAATGGGGAACTAGCCTAGAACAATGGAATGGTAGTGATCAAGACTTTAGAATCTTAGGCTTGCTGTTCGGGTTTGATAGAATTGAGCTAGGCCTAGGGGGTATAGGTGTCTTGGTTAGCATTTTATGAATTTACAGGCAGTGATCAAGACTCTAGAGGATTAGGCCCGATGTTCAGGTTTGGAAAAATTAAGCCAAGCCTAGGTGTGGGTGTTGGTTAGCATTTTATGAATTTACAAGCCAAAAAAATGGCATTTGCATGGCAAAAATATGAAGATGTGCTTGTGTCACTGGTCGAGACTCAAGCTTCAAGCTTGCACAACTACAGGACACAAGAATGGACTCTTCTAAATCTCAAATTAGCCTAACATAAGAAATAGTACATAGACACTTTAGACTACAAGGCTTGGCCACCTAGTAAGTTACGAAATGGAAGACCACAACAAGTGCTTGCAGAAAGGCTAACAAAAGAATAAAATAAAGTTTAAGGCAAAAGTAAGGATATTATTACTCAATGGTTTTAGTGTGTGTACAATGAGGATGAGAATCTCTCTATTTATAGCTGAGTTCCCCTTACAATTAGTGCCAAGATATATTTCTAAACTTTAAGGATTACACTAGCTTAAATCTTATGATTTTAGGAGATAAGATACAATTCTTGATTCTAAGGGATTAGTGTTGCTGCACAATCTTTAACTTGTTGAAATCATGCTGATTATCAAGCCTTCTAGAAGCTTCAAAAATTGATCCTTCCAAGATTGTGTTCAGGTGTGCCCACACCTAGGCTCGATCATGTACCTACTTTTTAACCATCAATGCTCTTACCTGGGTTTGATTGGATGCTCATGCAATGCTCACCAATGCCTACCCCTAGGCCTAACTCAATCCTACCTAACCTAAACACCTTTCCTAAGCCTCTAGAGTCTTTATCACTACCTATCCCATTGTTTTAAGCTAGTTCCCCATGACCTAGACATCTAGTGAACCTCAAGGACTAGTCCCCTTAGATGTCAAACTCTATCTCGCTAGAACTTGAACTGCTACTCAACTTGGAGAGAACCCTTTTAGCTTGTACTAGCTTATAAACCATGACACTTGAACCCACCTACTACTTGGTTATGGTGCACATGATGCATGACTATAGCCTAAGATACCTGTACTTGGTGCACGGCCTAACATGTGCCAATGGTATTTGAGGGAATTACTCGTATAGAGGGCCAGCATGTGGCAATGATAGTCGAAGCAAGTGCTAAGACCAAAGGCCAACACGTCTCGATGGCAGTTAAGGTATGTGCATGTGCCATGGTTTGCAAGCTAGTCTAGGCCTATACGCTCTTTTTTAGTCGAGCAACAATTCCAATTCTAGCAAGACAAAGTTTGATAGCCAAGAAGACTAGGCCTTAAGGCATACTAAAAGTTTAGGTCATAAGGAAGTAGCCCAGAATAGTGGTAAGGGCAATGATCAAGACTCTAACGGTTCAAGCACGATGTTCAAGTTTAGTGGAAATGAGCCAAGCCAAGGTGCAGGAGCTAGTAAGCATTATATGAATTTACAAGCCAAAAAAATGGCATTAGCATGGAAAAAATATAAAGATATGCCTGAACCCATCTATTACTCGATCGTGGTGTGCATAGTATGTGACCTAAGCTTAGGATACCTATGCTTGGTGTATGGCCTAGCATGTGCCATTGGTGTTCAAAGGAACTGCTTACACAAAGGGCTAGCATGTGCCAATAGTGGTTGAAGCATGCACGAAGGCCAAGGCCAGCATCTTTTAATGATGGTCAAGGCATATGTATGTGTCATAATTTATAAGTTGATCCAGGCCTAGGGTTCTCTTTGAGTCAAGGAGCAATTCTAGTTCTAATAAGAAAAAAGGTTTGATTGCAAGAGGGACTAGGCCTTGAAGCCTATTGGAGGCCCAGGTCATAAGGAACTAGCCCAAAATAGTAGTACGAGCAGTGATCAAGACTCTAGAGGCTTAAGCATGGTGTTCAGGTCTGGCAAAATTGAGCCAAGCCTAAGTGCGGGCACTAGTGAGTGCTTATGTGAGTTTATGGGCCATAAAAATGGCATTGGCATGGTAGAAATGTGAAGATGTGTAGGAACCCAGCGACTGCCCAATCATGGTATGCATTATACAAGGCTTGGGCCCAGTATACTCATGTGTGGTGCATGACCTAGTATGTGTCGATGGTGTTCAAGGAAACTGCTCTCACAAAAGGCCAACATGTGCTATTGATGGTCGAAGTATGTGCCAAGACTAAGGGCCAACATATCCTAATAGTAGTCAAGGCATGTACTTATGTCATGGTTTGCAAGCTAGTCCAGGCCCAAAGGTTCTCTCTAAGTTGAGGAATAGTTCAAATTCTAGCAGAAAAGGGTTTGACTATTAGGGGGACTAGGCCTTGAAACCTACTAGAGGCCCAGGTTATGGGGCACTAGCGAAGAATAATGGTATGGGCAGTGATAAAAACTCCAAAGGCTCAAGCACGATGTTCGGGTTCCATGAAATTGAACTAGCCCTAGGTGCAGGCACTAGTGAACGCTTAGATGAATTGACAAGCCATTAAAATGGCATTCGCATGGCAAAAATGTGAATATGTGCCTGAACCCACCAACTGCTTGATAGTAGTGTGCATGGTATGTGGTCTAGGCCTAGGATATCACACTCGATGTGTGGCCCAGCATATGCCAATGGTGTTCAAGGGAACTATTTATACAAAAGGCTAGCATGTGTCAATAGAGGTCAAAGCATGTGCAAAGACTAAGGGCCAACATGTTTCAATAGTGGTCAAGGTAAGTGCATATGTCATGGTCTAAACGCTGGACCATGCCTAAATGTTCTCTTTGAGTCGAGAAGTAGTTCCAGTTCTAATAGGAAAGGGTCTGATTGCCAAGGGGACCAAGCCTTAAGGCCTACTAGAGGCCCAGGTTGAGGGGCACTAGTCTAGAATAGTGGTATGGGTAGTGATCCAGACTCTAGAGGCTTAAGCACAGTGTTTAAGTTTTATAGAATTGAGCCATGCTCAGGTGTAGGCATTGGTGAGTAGTTAGATGAATTGAGGCATGTGTATGTGTCATGGTCCGCAAGCTAGTCCCCCAAGGGTTCTCTTTAAGTTGAAAAATAGTCTCAATTCTAGTAAGATAGGGTTCGACTACCAAGCAAACCAAGCCATAAGGCTTATTAGAGTCTTAGGTCATAGGGAACTACCAAAAATAATGGTATGGATAGTAATCAAGACTCTAGAGACACAAGCAAGGTTTTCAAGTTTGGTAAAATTAAGCTAGGTCTAGGTATATGCACTTGTGAGCAATGTGCGGTCACACAGTCAAACCCAAGTGCATGCACTGATGATCAAGGTGTGAGCGCACAATCAAACCCATGTGCGGGATTGCCTAAACATAGTCCTAAGAAGATCAGATTTGTGGGCTTCTAGAATGCCTAAAACTATAGCATAATCTTTGACAAGCTAGAATTATGCTAAGCACTTGAGTTTCATAGGTTGATAATTTTTTACAAGTGCCAGCATCTAGCGATGGTGTTCAAGGTAGCATCTTGAACTAAAGGGCCAACATTTGCTGATGGTATTCGATGAAATAATAGGCCAACATCTGCCAATGGTGTTGGATACGATTGCCCACACAAACCAAGGGCCAAGTGCTGTCAATGGTGTACAGGCAGAACTGATCCAAGGGCCAGCCACGCCAAGGGTGAGCTTGTTCCTATAACAAATACCAAAGGCATTTGGTTGTCATTTACTTGGATGCTTAAGGTAGGGATGTCATCCACCAGCCCGATCGATTGCAATGGAGAACACCATTCATCCCCTACCCCAAAGAGGTACGATTTAAAAAAATAAAGTGACTAGACTTTAATGGGTGTGAGGGGAAGGGATGAATTGAAGCAACAAAGGGCTAAATCTTAGTGGATCATGGCAAAGTGGTAGTAAGGCCACTCTACCACTTATAGTACTCTATCACATAATTAAGTCATCTGTAAAGGATTCTACCTACCGCTTTGTGGGAATTAGGCTCTAAAAAGGCCCGCATAATTTGTTCAACTCAGAGGCTGCACCTATAACATGTACCTTTGGGGGCCATAGGCTTCTACTGTGGGTTGACAATCGGGTGACAAGTGCATATGTCGCTTCTAGCCCAGATTCTAACTTAAAGGTGTTCAGTCATATTCTAATGCATGGTAGCTTTGCACCATTGACTTTTAACCAAGCACGATGACCAATTGTGTGAATCAACAGTTCCTCTTTACTAGGTTGAATTACTATTGCGACACTACCATTAAAAAGATAAAACTAACCTATCTCATGATAGTCTAAACCTAACTCATGTTCTCTATTAGTGGGTGAACAATCCAACAATTGGTGAATTCAACTTCACAATGATAGGAAAAGTTAGCATCGAAGGATCAAAAAGCAATGTTGCTATGCATGCTTAGTTACCACTAGCCAATTATCCCTATGGTAACTTTTCTGACACCCTTAGCTTCAAATTCCAAAGGTATAAAAGATTGATATGCCATGCTTTCATAATTCATATCTGTACTGAAAATCAGAATCAAATGAGCTTTTACGCTTTTGTTCCACATATGTTTTCTATTCTCATTGAGCTCATCTTAGGATACCTGCATTATCTTTTAACAAATTTGCCTTCCTAGCCAAACTCCCCACCTAAGAATGTTTTTTGCCTAGATTAACTAACTGAGGCCGACCTTGGGTCCAAAAAAAAGGTCGTGCCCTACTTTTGATTTACAGAATAAGTAAAATAACGTTAAAAATAGTGGTATTTCAATTTCATTCAAGGTCTCCCACTTATTCTACACCTCTCAAGTCATTTTACAAAGTTAGACTAAAGTTAACTTAATAAGGTCTTCTCTCTCTGTTGATTCTACCAAGCCCGTTCCCTTGGCTGTGGTTTCGCTAGATGGTAGACAAGGACAGTGGGAATCTCATTAATCCATTAATGTGCATCACTAATTAGATAACAAGGCATTTGGCTACTTTAAGAGAGTCATAGTTACATCCACCGTTTACCCATGCTTGGTTGAATTTCTTCACATTGACACTCAAAGCACTAGGTAGAAATCACATTGCATAAACATCTGTAATAACCATCACAATGCTTTTGTTTTAATTAAACAATCAAATTCCCCTTGTCTATATTAGTTTTGAGTCAACTGTTCATCACCTGAGAAAAGCCCTTGAGGGAGCCTTTCCCAATCCATCCCTTGGTCGGCATGCAGTGACCTACTCTCGTCATGGAAGCAACTCAAGTAGTGCTCTAGTAGCTGATGGGTTTGACACTGGGACCCTAGTGCCTAGCCCTTAAAGCCAATCCTTTTCTCGAGGTTATAGATCCATTTTGTCAATTTCTCTTGCCTACATTGTTCCATCGACCAGAGGCTATTCACTTTGGAAACCTAATGGGGTTATAAGTACAACTGGGCATGATAGCATGATCCTTTAGATTTTTAAGGGCCGTTGAGGGTGCACTAGACACCATGTGACATGTGGTGCTCTTTCGACCACTGGACCCTACCTCCAGTTGAGCCATTTCTAGGGTAGGTAGGCAGTTAAACCAAAAAGATAACTCTTTCCGAGGCCCCTGCCGATGACTCCAAACTTCCTAACGTTGCCATTAGCCTTGGCGTTCTGGCTTAGGAATTTTAACTCGATTCCTTTTCAAAGCTCGCACTCAATGCGCTGTTAGACTAACTCCCCCCATCACTTAGGATCGACTAATCCATGTTCAAGTGTTGTTCACATGGAACCTTTCCCCCCTTCCGCCTTCAAAGTTCTCATTTGAATATTTGCTATTTATTTCAAATAGTTATGACCTTTTGTTTTGTGATAAACAAATTGTTTCTATCCATACAAGCTTATTTGAAATAAAATAATACTAGTTTATTAATATTTCAAAAACTAATAAGTAAAAGATTTATAAAATAAATCTGTTTATTGAGTAAGCTCAAATTATTATGACTGTTTGAGCAATTTTTATTTCAAATAGTTAGGATCTTTTTTTTTGGTCATAAAAAAATTGTTTTTATTCCATACATTATTCAGAATAAAATAATACTACTTATTAATATTTTGCAAGTTAATATCGTAGGTTAGAATTTAAAAATATATATGTTTATCGAACAAGTTCAAAATAGTTATGTCAATTTGAACACATTATCTATTTTACATTATTAATGACCATTTTGTTTTTGTGGTAAAACAATTGTTTCTATTTATACAGAATTATTCAAATAAAATAATACAAATTTATTAATATTTTGAAAATTAATAAGAGATTTAAAAACTAAATCTATTTACTGAACCAGTTCAAATAATTATAACTATTTGAACAATTATCTATCTCAAATCGTAATGATCTTTATTTTGTCATACAACAATTGTTTCTTTTCACATAAGCTTATTCGATTAAAATGATACTAATTTAATAATATTCTAAAAATCAATAAGTAAGAGATTTAAAAAATAAATATGTTTGTCGAACGAGTTTAAATAGTTAAGACTATTTGAACAATTATCTATTTCAATCGTTCTAACCTTTTGTTTAGTCATAAAACTATTATTTTAGTTCATACAAACTTATTCGGAATAAAATAATACTAATGTATTAACATTCGAAAAATTAATAAGCAAGAGATTTAAAAAAATAAATCTGTTTACTGAACAATTTTAATTAGATATGACTATTTGAACAATTATCTATTTAAAATTGTTTTAACTTTTTGTCTTGTCATAAAACAATTGTTTCAATTAATAACGTATCCGAAATAAAATAATACTACTTTATTAATATTTTAAAAATTATTAAGCAAGAGATTTAAAAACTAAAGTTGTTTTCTAAAGTAATTCTAATAGTTACGACTATTTGGACAAATATCAATCTCAAATCATTATGATCTTTATTTTGTCATAAAACAATTGTTTCTGATCATACAAGTTAATTCAGATAAAAATAATACTAATTTAATAATATTTTCAAAATTAATAAATAATTTAAAAAATAAATATGTTTGCTGAATCAATTTAAATAGTTAAGATTATTAGAATAATTATCTATTTCAAATCATTTTGACCTTTGTTTAGTCATAAAATAATTTTTTAGTTTAAACAAGCTTATTCGAAAGAAAATAATACTAATTTATTAACTTTCAAAAATTAATAAGGAAGAGATTTAAAAAATAAATCTGTTTACTGAACAAGTTCAAATAGCTATAACTATTTAAATAATTATCTATTTAAAATCGATATGAACTTTTGTTTTGTCATAAAACAATTGTTTTAGTTCACAAAAGTTTATCCAAAAAAAATAATACTACTTTATTAATATTTTAAAAATTAATAAGAGATTTAAAAAATAAATCAGTTTACTAAATCAATTTAAATAATTATGGATATTTAAATAATTATCTATTTCAATTTATTACCTTTCATTTTGTCATAAAACAACCGTTTTTCAACATACAAGCTTATTTGAAATAAAATTGTTAGTACTTTTCGTTTTGTCATAAAACAATAATTTTGAACATACAAGTTTATTTGAAATAAATAATACTAATTTATTAATATTTCAAGAATTAGTATGAGATTCAAAAAATAAATCTATTTACTGAATTAGTTCAAACAGTTATGACTATTTGAACAATTATCTATTTCAAATTGTTACAACCTTTTTGTTCTGTCATAAAATAATTATTTCTGTTCATATAAATTTATTTCGAATAAAATAATACTAAATTAATAATATTCTAAAAATTCATAACTAAGAGATTTAAAAAATAAATTTGTTTATCAAACCAGTTCAAATAGTTAAGACTATATGAATAATTATCTATTATTTTAAATCATTATAACCTTTTGTTTTGTTATAAAACAATTATTTCAACCTCATCCAAGTTTATTCATAATAAAATAAAACTAATTTATTAATATTTTAAAATTTTATAAGAGATTTAAAAAATAATGTTATTTATGGAACCACTTCAAATAATTATACTTATTTGAACAACTATATATTTTAATTTGTTATAACCTTTTGTTTTCTCATAAAATAATTATGTCTATTCATACAAGCTTATTCAAAATAAAATAATACTAATCTAATAATATTTTGACAATTAATAACTAAGAGATTTAAAAAATAAATTTATTTAACTATTTGTACTAGTCAGGCCAGTAGATTCATTTTTTAAATCCGTTATTTATTAATTTTTAGAATATCAATAAATTAGCATACTTTATTATGAATAAGACTATATCAATAGAAACAATTGTTTTATGACAAAACAAATGGTTATAATGATTTGAAATAAATAATTGTTCAAATTGTTATAACTACTTGAATTGGTTTGGTAAATAGATTTATTTTTTAAAATCTCTTATTAATTTTCAAAATATTAAAAAATAAATGTTATTTTATTCAAAACAAACTTATATGAACAGAAATATTTGTTTTACGACAAAACAAAAGGTTATAACGATTTGAAATAGATAATTATTCATATATCCTTAACTATTTGAATTAGTTCGACAAAAAAATTTACTTTTTAAATCTCTTAGTTATTGATTTTCATAATATTATTAGATAAGTATTATTTTATTCCGAATAAGCTTATGTGAACATAAATAATTATTTTATGATTTGAAATATATAATTATTCAAATAGTAATAACTATTTAAACTAGTCCGATAAGTATATTTATTTTTTAATTCTCCTACTTATTAGTTTTTGAAATATTAATAAATTAATATTATTTTATTCCAAATAAACTTGTATGATTAAAAACAATTGTTTTATAACAAAATAAAAAGTTCATAACAATTTGAAATAGATAATTGTTTGAATGGCCATAATTATTTAAACTAATTCGATAAACTGATTTATTTTTTAAATCTCCAACTTCTCAATTTTTGAAATATTAATAAAGTAATATTATTTTATTTTGGATAAGTTTTATTAAACTAAAATAATTGTTTTATGATAAAACAAAAGTTTATAACAATTTTAAATAGATAATTGTTCAAATAATCATAACTATTTGAACTTATTCAGTAAATAGATTTATTTTTTTAAATTTCTTACTTATTAATTTTCTAAATATTAATAAAATTATATTATTTTATTTCAAATTAGCTTGTATGAACTGAAAAAAAAAAATTTCTGACAAAACAAAAGGTCAGAATGATTTGAAATAGACAATTATTCTAATAGTCTTAACTATTATAATTGGTTTGGCAAGCACATTTATTTTTTAAATCTCTTATTAATATTTAGAATTTATTAGTTTAGCATTATTTTATTTAGAATAAGCTTGCATGAATAGAAACAATTTGTTTTATGACAAAACAAGATCATACTATTTGAGATAGGTAATTGTTGAAATAGTCATAACTATTTAAACTAGTTTGGTAAACAAATTTAGCTTTTAAATGTCTTATTAACTTTTGAAATATTAATAAATTAGTATTACTTGATTCTGAATAATTTTGTATGAATAAAACAATTGTTTTACAACAAAACAAAATGTCATAATGATTTGAAATAGATAATAGTTCAAATGGATATGACTATTTGAATTTGTTTGGCAAACATATTTATTTTTTAAATCTCCAACTTATTAAGTTTTAGAATATTAATAAATTAGTATTATTTTATTTCAAATAAACTTGTATCAATAGAAACAATTGTTTTATGACAAAACAAAATATCATAATGATTTGAAATAAATAATTGTTCAAATAGTCATAACTATTTGAACTCGCTCGTTAAACATATTTATTTTTTAAATCTTTTACTTATTAATTTTTAGAATTTTAATAAATTAGTATCATTTCTATTCTGAATAAGTTTTTATGAGCAAAAACAATTAGTTTATGATGAAACAAAAGATCATATGATTTGAAATAGATAATTGTTCAAATAGTCATAACTATTTGAATGTGTTCAGAAAACATTTTTTTCTTATTAATTTTTGGAATATTAATAAATTTAAATTATTTTATTCAAAATAAGCTTGCATGAACAAAACCAATTATTTTGTGGCAAAACAAAAGGTCATAATGTTTTAAAATAGATAATTGTTCATATAGTCATAACTATTTGAACTTATTTGGTAAATGGATTTTTTTTTGTTCTCTTACTCATTAATTTTTGAAATATTAATAAATTAGTATTATTTTACTTCAAATAAACTTATATGAACTGAAACAATTGTTTTATTACAAAAGAAAAAGTCATAATGATTTGAAATAGATAAATATTTAAATAGTCATGACTATTTGAACTTATTTGGCAAACATATTTATTTTTTTAAATCTTTTACTTATTAATTGTTGAAATATTAATAAATTAATATTATTTTAATTTAAATAAACTTGTATAAGCAGAAATAATTGTTTTATGATAAAACAAAAAGCCATAACAAGTTGAAATAAATAATTACACAAATAGTCATAACAATTTGAACTTGTTTGGTAAACAAATTTATTTTTAAAATCTTTTACATTTTTAATTGTCTTAATATTAATAAATTTGAATTATATTATTTGAAATAAGATTGTATGAATAGATAAAATTCTTTTGTGACAAAACACTAGGTTATAGCAATTTCAAATAGATAATTGTTCAAACAGTCATAATTATTTAAACTTTTTCAGTAAACAGATTCATCATTTTAAATTTCTTTATTATGAAATTTTGAATTACTAATAAATTAGTATTATTTTATTTTGAATAAGCTTATATGAACTGAAACATTTCTTTTATGACAAAACAAAATGTCATAACGATTTAAAATAGATAATTATTCAAAAAATCATGATTATTTGATCTAGTTTAGTAAACATATTTATTTTTTAAATTTTATTTATCAATTGTTGAAATATTAATAAATTAGTATTATTTTAGTCCAAATAAGCATGTATGAACAGAAACAATTATTTTATAACAGAACAAAAAGTCATAAGATTTAAAATAAATAATTGCTCAAATAGTCAAAACTATTTGAACTAGTTTGATAAATAGATTTATTTTTAAATCTTTTATTAATATTTGAAATATTAATAGATTAGTATTATTTTAGTCCGAACAAATTTATATGAACAAAAGCATTTGTTTTATGACAAAACAAAAGGTCATAATGATTTGGAATAGATAATTGTTCAAATAATCATAATTATTTGAACTGGATAGGTAAATAGAATTATTTTTTAAATCTTTTACTTATTCATTTTTGAAATATTAATAAATTCATTTTCTTTTATTCCAAGTAAACTATTATGAATTCAAAAAAACTTATTTTATGACAAAACAAAAGGTCATAACGATTTGAAATCGATAACTGTTCATATAGTCTTAAATATTGGAACTGATTCGCCAAATAAATTTATTTTTTAATTCTCTTAGCTTTTAATTTTCATAATATTATTATATTAGTATTATTTTATTTCGAATAAGCTTGTATGAACAAAAATAATTCTTTTATGACGAAACAAAAGGTTATAACAATTTGAAGTTTATAATTGTTCAAATAGTCATTGCTGTTTGAACTAGTTTGGTAAATATATTTTATTTTTTAAGTCTCTTACTTATTAATTTTTAAAAGATTAATAAAAAGTATTATTGTATTCCGAATAAAATTGAATGCTCAAATACAATTGTTACATGATAAAACAAATGGTCATAGTGATTTCAAATAGATAATTATTCATATAGTCTTAACTGTTGAAGCTACTTCAGCAAACAAATTTATTTTTTAAATCTCTTAGTTATTAATTTTGAGAATATTATTAAATTAGTATTATTTTATTCCAAATAAGCTTATATGAATTGAAACAATTATTTTACGATAGAACAAAAGGTTACAACAATCTAAAATAGATAATTGTTTAAATAAGAACTGATTCAGTAAATAGATATATTTTTAAATCTCCTTCCTATTAATTTTTGAAATTTTAATAAATTAATACTATTTTATTCCAAATAGGCTTGTATGATGAAAAACAATTGTTTTATGAAAAAACAAAAGTTTGTAATGATTTGAAATATATAATTGTTCAAATGGCCATAATTATTTGAACTAGTTCGATGTATTTTTTAAATCTCTAATATATCAATTTTTGAATTATTAATAAAGTAATATTATTTTATTTCAGGTAAGCTTTTATAAATTGAAAAAATTGTTTTATGATAAAACAAAAGGTCATATTTATTTCAAATAGATAATTATTCAAATAGTCATAACTATTTGAACTTGTTTGATAAACAAATTTATTTTTTAAAATTTCTTGTTTATTAATTTTCTGAATGCTAATAAATTAGTATTATTTTATTTTGAATAAGCATGCATGAGCTAAAAATACTATTTTATGACAAGCGAAAGGTCAAAACGATTTGAAATAGATAATTGTTCTAATTTTCTTATCTATTTGAATTAGTTTGGTAAACACATTTATTTTTTAAATCTTTTATTAGAATATTATTAATTTATCAATATTTTACTCCAAATAAGCTTGTATGAACAAAAACAATTGCTTTATGACAAAAAAATATCATAACGATTTGAGATAGATAATTGTTCAAAAAATCATAATTATTTGAATTGGTTCAATATAAAGATTTAGTTTTTAAATCTTTTACTAATTTTTGAAATATTAATAAATTAGTATTATTTTATTTTGAATAATTTTGTATGAATAGAAACAATTATTTTATGACAAAACAAAATATAATAACAATTTGATATAAATAATAGTTCAAATGGACATGACTATTTAAGCTTGTTTGGTGAACAAATTTATTTTTTAAATTTTCAACTTATTAATTTTTAAAATATTAATAAATTAGTATTATTTTATTTTTGAATAAACTTGTATGAATAGAAACAATTGTTTTATGACAAAACAAAAGATCATAATGATTTGAAATAAATAATTGTTCAAATAGTCATAACTATTTGAACTTGCTCGATAAACAAATTTAGTTTTTAAATCTTTTACTTATTAATTTTTGAAATTTTAATAAGTTAGTATTATTTCATTTAAAATAAGCCTTTATGAATAGAAACAATTGGTTTATGACAAAACAAAATGTCATAACAATTTTAAATAGATAACTGTTTAAATAGTCATAACTATTTGAAAATGTTTAGAAAATATATTTATTTTTAAATTTTTACTTATTAATTTTTGAAATATTATTAAATTTTTTTTATTTTATTCGAAATATGCTTGTATGAATAGAACCAAATGTTTTATAAGAAAACAAAATGTCATAATATTTTAAAATAGATAATTGTTCAAATAGTCATAACTATTTGAACATGTTTGGTAACAAGATTTATTTTTTAATTCTCTTTCTAATTAATTTCTAGAAAATATAAATAAATTAGTATTATTTTATTTCAAATAAGCTTATATGAACTAAAACAATTATTTTATTACAAAACAAAAGTTCACAATGATTTGAAATAGATAATAATTCAGATAGCCATAACTATTTGAACATGTTAGGTAACAAGATTCTTTTTTTAATTCTCTTTCTCATTAATTTTTGGAATATTAAAAAATTAGTATTATTTTATTTCAAATAAGCTTATATGAGCTAAAACAATTGTTTTATTACAAAACAAAAGGTCACAATGATTTGAAATAGATAATTATTCAAATAATTATGACTAGTTGAACTTGTTCAAAAACATATTTATTTTTTAAATATTCTACTTATTAATTGTCAAAATATAAATAAATTAATATTTTGTTAATCGAAATAAACATGTATGATAGAAACAATTATTTTATGATAAAACAAAAAGTCATACCAATTTGAAATAAATAATTTTTCAAATAGTTATAAAGATTTGATATTGTTCAATAAATAGATTTATTTTTTAAATCTTTTACTTATTAATTGCCTTAATATTAATAAATTTGTATAATTTTATTCAAAATAAGAGATCTTTTACTTATTAATTGTCTTAATATTAATAAATTTGTATTATTTTATTCAAAATAAGCTTGATGAATAGAAAAAAAATCATTTTATAACAAAACAAAAGGTTATAACGATTTCAAATAGATAATTGTTCAAACAGTCATAATTATTTAAACTTGTTCGTTAAACAAATTCATTTTTTAAATCTCTTAATTATTAATTTTCAGAATATTGATAACTTAATATTATTTTATTTTGAATAAGCTTATATGAACCGAAATGATTTTTTTATAACAAAACAAAAGGTCATAACGATTTGAAATAGATAATTATTCAAATAGTCATGACTATTTGATCTAGTTCGGTAAGAATATTTATGTTTTAAATTTTTTAGTTATTAATTGTTGAAATATTATTAAATTGGTATTATTTTAATCCAAATAAGCTTGTATGAACAGAAACTATTGTTTTATAACACAATGAAAAGTCATAACAATTTGAAATAAATAAATGCTCAAATATTCATAACTATATGAACTGGTTTGATAAATATCAATAAATTAGTATTATTTTGTTTTAAACAAACTTATATTAACAAAAAAAAATATTGTTTTATTACAAAATAAAAAGTAATAATGATTTGAAATAGATAATTATTTAAATACTTATAATTATTTAAACTGGTTTTGTAAATAGAATTATTTTCTAAATCTCTTATAAATTTTTGAAATATTAATAAATTAGTTTTACTCTATTTCGAATAAATTTTTACAAGCTAAAATAATTATTTTATGACAAAACAAAAGGTCATAACAATTTAAGTTAAATAATTGTTCATATAGTCTTAACTGTTTAAATTGGTTCAGCAAACATAATTATTTTTTAAATTTCTTAGTTATTAATTTTCATAATATTACTAAAATAGTATTATTTTATTTCGAATAAGCTTGTATGAATAGAAACAATTGTTTTATTATAGAATAAAATGTTATAACAATATGAAATAGATAATTGTTCAAATAGTTATAACTATTTGAACTGGTTTGGTAAAAAGATCTATTTTTAAAAACAATTGTTTTATGACAAACAAAAGGTAATAATAATTTGAAATAAATAGTTGTTTAAATGGCCATAATTATTTGAATTTATTTAGTCAACTGATTTATTTTTTAAATCTCTTAGTTATTAACTATCGAAATAATAATAAAGTAGTATTGTTTTCTTTTGGATAAGCTTTTATGAACTAAAACAATTGTTTATGACAAAACAAAAGGTCATAATGATTTTAAATTGATAATTGTTCAAATAGTCATAACTCTTTGAACTTATTCGATAAACACATTTATCTTTTCGAATCTCTTGCTATTAATTTTTGGAATGTTAATAAATTAGTATTATTTTATTTCGAATAAGTGAGTATAAAATGAAACAATTATTATAGGACTAAATAAAAAGTTAGAATGATTTGAAATAGATAATTATTCTAATAATCTTAACTATTTGAACTGGTTCAGTAAATATATATATTTTTTAAATCTCTCACTAATTTTTGGAATATTATTAAATTAGTATTATTTTGTCCATATAAGCTTGTATGATCAAAAAAGATCATAATGATTTGAGATTGATATTTGTTCAAATATTCATAACTATTTAAACTAGTTCAAAAAAACAACTTTAGTTTTAAATCTTTTGTTTATTAATTTTTTAAATATTAATAAAGTAGTATTATTTTATTTTGAATAAGGTTTTATGAAATGAAACAATTGTTTTATGACAAAACAAAATGTCATAACGACTTTAAATAGATAATTGTTCAAATAGTCAAATCTATTTGAACTTGTTTGATAAATAAATTTATATTTTTTAAATCTCTTGCTCATCAATTTTTCAAATGTTAATAAATTACAGTTATTTTATTTTGAATAAGTTTGTATGAACTGAAATAATTGTTTTATAACTAAACAAAAGGTCATAACGATTTGAAATAGATAATTGTTATAATAGTCTTAACTATTTAAACTAATTCTACAAACACATTTATTTTTCAAAGCTCTTATTAATTTTTGGAATATTATTAAATTAGTATTATTTTAATCTGAGTAAGCTTGTATGAAAAGAACAATTCTTTTATGACAAAATAAACATCATAACGATTTGAGATAGATAATCATTCAAATAGTAATAACTATTTAAACTATTTTGGTAAATAGATTTAGTATTTAAATCTCTTATTAATTTTCAAATATTAATAAATTAGTATTATTTTATTTTGAATAATTTTGCATGAATAGAAGCAATTATTTTTTGACAAAACAAAAGGTCATAACATTTTGAAATAGATAATTATTCATGTAGATATGACTATTTGAACTTTATTCGGTAAACAGATTTATTTTTTAAATCTCCTACCTATTAATTTTCAAAATATTAATAAATTAGTATTATTTTATTTTGAATAAACTTGCATGAATAGAAATAATTGTTTTATGATAAAACAAAAGATTATACTATTTGAAATAAATAATTGTTCAAACAAGCATAACTATTTGAACTTGCTTGATAAATAGATTTATTTTTAAATCTTTTACTTATTAATTTTTGGAATATTAATAAACTAGCATTACTTATTTTGAATACACTTGTATGAATAGAAACAATTAGTTTATGACAAAACAAAAGGTCATAATTATTTAAAATAGATAATTATTCAAATAATCATAACTATTTGAACGTATTCATAAAACATATTTTATTTTTTAAAATTTTATTTATTAATTTTTGGAATATTAATAAATTTATATTATTTTATTTGAAATAAGCTTATATGAACAGAAATAATTATTTTATGATAAAACAAAATATCATAATGATTTGAAATAGAAATTATTTATATAGCCATAACAATTGGAACTTGTTTGGTAAATAAATTTATTTTTTAAATCTCCTACTCATTAATTTTTGAAATATTAATAAATTAGTATTATTTTATTTTGAATTAGCCTATATGAACTAATATATTTGTTTTATGATGAAATAAAAGGTCATAACAATTTGAAATAGATAATTATTCAAATAGTTATGACTATCAAAACTTGTTCAATAAACATATTTATTTTTAAAATCTGTTACTTATTAATTGTCAAAATATTAATAAATTAATATTATTTTAATTCATATAAGCTTTTATGAACAAAAAAATTATTTTATGACAAAACAAAAAAGTCATAACGATTTGAAATAAATAATTGTTCAAATAGCACTACTATTTGAATTTATTCAGTAATCATAGTTATTTTTTAAATCTTTTATTTATTAACTGAATATTAATAAATTTCTATTATTTTAATTGAAATAAGGTTGTATGAATAGAAAAAATTATTTTATAACAAAACAAAAGATTATAGCGATTTGAAATAGGTAATTGTTCAAATAATCGTAATTGTTTTAACTTGTTCAAACAGATTTAGTTTTTAAATCTTTCACTTATTAATTTTTGAAATATTAATAAATTAGAATTATGCTATTCCGAATAAGCTTGTATGAATAGAAACAATTGTTTTGTGACAAAATAGAAGGTCATAACGATTTGAAATAGATAATTATTCAAATAGATATAACTATTTGCATCGGTCAAGCCAACAGATTCATTTTCTAAATCCGTTACTTATTAATTTTTAGAATATTAATAAATTAGCATTATTTTATTCCAAATAAAATTGTATCAATAGAAATAATTGTTTTATGACAAACAAATGGTCATAACGATTTAAAATAAATAATTAATCAAATTGTTGTAACTAATTGAACTAGTTTGGTAAACAAATTTATATTTTAAAATCTCTTAATAATTTTCAAAATATTAATAAGTTAATATTATTTTATTCCAAACAAACTTATATGAATAAAAACATTTGTTTTATGATAAAACAAATGTCATAACGATTTGAAAATAGGTAATTATTCTCACTTTACTATTTGAACTGGTTTGGCAAACAATTTTTTTTTTAAATCTTTAGTTATTTATTTAATAATTTATCTAGATAGTATTATTTTATTTTGAAATAAGTTATATGAACTAAATATTGTTATAATAACAACGAAAGGTTTATAATGATTTGAAATATATAATTGTTTAAATACGTTATAACTATTTGAACTAGTTCTGCTTAACAATTTATTTTTTAATCTCCTACTCCTTAATCTTTTTGAAATATTATAAATTAATATTATTCATTCGAATAGGCTTATATGAATGAAAAAACAATTGTTTTTGACAAAATAAAAGTTCATAAACAGTTTGAAAATAGATAATTGTTCAAATGGCCACAATTATTTGAACTGATTCGATAAATTGATTTATTTTTTCAATCTCCAATTTCTCAATTTTAAAATATTAATAAAGTAATATTATTTTATTTTGGATAAGCTTCTATGAATTGACACAAATGTTTTATTATAAAGCAAAAGGTCATAATGATTTTAAATTGATAATTGTTCAAATAGTCATAACTATTTGAATTTGTTCAGTAAACATATTTATTTTTTAAAATTTTTGCTTATTAATTTTTGAATGTTATTAACATAATATTATTTTATTTCGAATAAGCATATATGAACTAAAACAATTATTTTATGACTAAACAAAAGGTCAGAACGATTTGAAATAGATAATTGTTCTAATATTCTTAACTATTTGAACTGGTTCTACAAACACATTTACTTTTTTAAATCTATTGCTTACTAATTTTAGAATATTATTAGTTTACCAATATTTTACTTTGAATAAGCTTGTATGGATAGAAACAATTGTTTTATAACAAAACAATGATCATAATGATTTGAGATAGATAATTGTTCAAATAGTCATAATAATTTAAACTAGTTTGGTTAACAGATTTAGTTTTTAAATCTCTTGTTAATTTTTGAAATATTAATAAATTAGTATTATTTTATTCTGAATAATATTGTATGAATAAAAATAATTGTTTTACGACCAAACAAAGTGTCATAATGATTTGAAATAGATAATAGTTCAAATGGATGTGACTATTTGAACTTATTTGGTAAACAGATTAATTTTTTAAGTCTCCAACTCATTAATTTTATTATATTAATAAATTAGTATTCTTTTATTTCGAATAAACTTGTATGAATAGAAACAATTATTTTATGACAAAAACAAAAGTTTATAATGATTTCAAATAAATAACTATTCAAATAGTTATAACTATTTAAACTTGTCTTGTAAACAAATTTATTTTTTAAATATTTTACTTAATAACTTTTGAAATTTTAATAAATTAATATTATTTTATTATGAATAAGCTTGTATGAATAGAAACAATTAGTTTATGACAAAACAAAAGGTCATAACGATTGAAATAAATAATTGTTCAAAAAGTCATAAATTTTTAAACAAGTTAAGAAAATAGATTTATTTTTTAAATTTTAACTTATTAATTTCTAAAATATTAATAAATTTATATTATTTTACTCGAAATAAGCTTACACGAACAGAACCAATTGTTTTAAGATAAAAAAAAAGGCCATAATGTTTTGAAATAGGTAATTGTTTAGATAGTCATAACTATTTGAACTTATTTGATAAACAGATTCCTTTTTCAATTTTCTTACTCATTAATTTTTAAAATATTAATAAATCAGTATTATTTTACTTCAAATAAGCTCATATGAACTAAAACAATTATTTTATTACAAAGAAAAGGTCATAATGATTTGAAATATATAATTATTCAAATAGTCATGACTATTTGAACTTGTTCGATAAACATATTTATTTTTTAAATCTTTTACTTATTAATTGTCAAAATATTAATAAATTAAAATTATTTTAATCTGAATAAGTTTGAATGAACAAAAACAATTATTTTATGATAAAATAAAAAGTCATAATAAGTTGAAATAAATAATTATTCAAATAGTTATAATGATTTGAACTTATTCGGTAAACATATTTATTTTTTAAATCTTTGACTAATTAATTATCTTAATATTAATAACTTTATATTATTTTATTCGAAATAAGCTTGTATTAACTGAAAAATTGTTTTATGGCAAGTCAAAAGGTTTTAAAGCTTCTAAATAGGCAATTGTTCAAATTGTAATAACTATTTGAACTTGTTTGATAAATAGATTTATTTTTTTAAATCTCTTTCTTATTAATTTTTTGAATGTTAATAAATTAGTATTAATTTGTTCTGAATAAGCTTATATGAACTATAACAATTGTTTTATGACTAAACAAAAGGTCAAAATAATTTGAAATAGATAATTATTCTAATAGTCTTAACCATTTAAGCTGATTTGGTAAACAAATTTATTTTTTAAATCTCTTATTTATTTTTGAACTATTATTAAATTAGTATTATTTTAATCCAAATAAGCTTGTACAAACAAAATAATTATTTTACGAGAAACCAAAAGGTCATAATGATTTGAAATAAATAATCATTCATTTAGTCTTAACTATTTGAACTTGTTTGGCTATTAGATTATTTTAATTTTCTTGGTTATTAAGTTTCAAAATATCATTAAATTATTATTATTTATTTCAAATAAAATAGTATCAACAGAACCAATTGTTTGATGACAAAAATAAAAGGTTATAATGATTTGGAATAAATAATTATTCAAATAGTTAAAACTATAAATAGATTTACTTTTTAAATCTCTTATTGATTAATTTTCTAAATATTAATAAATTAGTAATAATGATTTGAAATTGATAATTGTTCAAATAGTCATAATCATTTGAACTAGTTCAGTAAATAAAATTATTTTCTAAATCTTTACAAAATTTTGAACAATTAATAAATTAGTTTTATTCTATTTCGAATAAGCTTATATAAGCTGAAATAATTGCTTTATGAAAAAACAAAAGGTCATAACAATTTGAAATAAATAATTGTACATATAGTCTTAACTGTTTGAACTAGTTTGAAAAATAGATTTTTTTCTAAAATCTCTTAGTTGTTAATTTTTAGAATACTACTAAATTAGTATTATTTTATTTCGAAAAAGCCTGTAGGAATAGAAATAATTGTTTTATGATAGAACAAAAGGTTATAACAATTTGAAATGATAATTATTCAAGTAGTCAAAACTATTTGAACTTGTTTGGTAAATAGATTTACTTTTAAATCTCTTATTAATTCTTGAAATATTAATAAATTAGTTTATTTTATTTTGAATAAGCTTGAATGTTGAAAAACAATTTTTTAAGATAAAACAAAAGGTAATAACGATTCAAATAGGTAGTTGTTCAAATGCCCATACTTGTTTGAACTATTTCGATAAACTGATTTATTTTTTAAATCCCTTATTAACTTTTGAAATATTAATAAAGTAATAATATTTTTTTGGGATAAGCTTATATGAGCTAAAGTAATTATTTTATAATAAGCAAAAGGTCATAACAATTTGAAATAAATAATTGTTTATATAGTCTTAACTGTTTGAACTAATTGGGTAAACATATTTATTTTTAAATCTCTTACTTATTAATTTTATGAATATTACTAAATTAGTATTATTTTATTCTAAATAAGTCTGTATAAATAGAAATAATTATTTTATGATAAACAATAGGTTATAACAATTTGAAATAGATAATTGTTCAAATAGTCATAACTATTTAAACTAGTTTAGTAAATAGATTTATTTTTTAAATCTCTTATTAATTACTGAAATATTAATAAATTAGTTTTATTTTATTTCAAATAAAATTGTATATTGAAAAAAAATTATTTTAAGACAAAATAAAAAGCAATAACGATTTGAAATAGGTAGCTGTTCAAATGGCCATAACTATTTGAACTATTTTGGTAAATTGATTTATTTTTTAAATCTTTTATTAACTTTTGAAATATTAATAAAATAGTGTTATTTTATTTTGGATAAGCTTTTATGAACTAAAACAATGGTTTTATGACAAAATAA
>NW_019168480.1:29152-67476 GCF_002303985.1 Durio zibethinus
TTTTATTCAAATTAGTATGACCATTTGTTTTATCATAAAACAATTGTTTCTAGTCATACAGTCTTATTCAAATAAAATAATGCTAATTTATTAATATTCTAAAAATTAATAACTAATGAATTTCAAAATGAATTTGTTAGTTTGCTCAGTGCAAATATTTATGATTGTTTGAACAATTATCTATTTCAAATCATTATAATCTTTTGTGTTATCACAAATCAATTATTTCTATTCATACAAGTTTATTTGAAATAACATAATTCTAGCTTATTAATATTCCAAAAATTAGCAAGTAAGAGATTTAAAAAATGAATCTATTTGTTGAACAAGTTAAAATAGTTATGACTATTTATCAATTATCTATTTCAAATCGCTATAACCTTTTGTTTTGTCATAAAACAATTTTTGCTATTCATACAATCTTATTTCAAATAAAATAACACAAATTTATTAATATTTAAACAATTAAAAAAATAAAAGATTTAAAAAATAAATCTATTTATCGAATAAGTTTAAATAGTTATGACTATTTGAATAATTATTTATTTAAATCATTACGACTTTTTTTTATAAAAAATTATTTTTGTTCATACAAGCTTATTTAGATTAAAATAATATTAATTTATTAATATTTCCTCAAATAATAAGTAAAAGATTTTAAAAATAAATATGTTTACCCAAAAAGTCCAAATAGCCATAACTATTTGAATAATTATCTATTTCAAATTGTTATGACCTTTTGTTTGATTTTAAAATAATTGTATCAGTTCATATAGGCTTATTCAAAATAAAATAATATTAATTTATTAATATTCCTAAAATCAATGAGTAAGAGATTTAAAAAATGAATTAGTTTACTGAACAAGTTTAAATAGTTCTTACTATTTGAACAATTATCTATTTCAAATTGTTTTGACCTTTTGTTTTATCATAAAACAATTGTTTCTGTTCATATACGGTTATTCCAAATAAAATAATATAAATTTATTAATATTTCAAAAATTAATAAGTAGAAATTTAAAAAATAAATCTATCTTCTAAACACGTTCAAATAGTTATGACTATTTGAACAATTATATATTTCAAATAGTTATGATCTTTTGTTTTGTCATAAACCAATTGTTTCTATTCATACAAGCTTATTCGAAACAAAATAATACTAATTTATTTGTATTCCAAAAATTAATAAGTAAAAGATTTAAAAAAAATCTGTTTATTAAGCAAACTTAAATAGTTATGATCGTTTGAATAATTATTTATTTCAAATAGTTATGATATTTTGTTTTGTCATAAAATAATTGTTTCTATTCATACAATTTTATTTGAAATAAAATAATACTAATTTATTAATATTCTAAAAATTAATAGGTTGGAGATTTAAAAAATAAATTTATTTATCAAACATGTTCAAATAGTTATGTCCCTTTGAATAATTATCTATTTCAAATCATTATGAGATTTTTTTGTCATAAAACAATTGTTTCTCTTCATACAAAATTATTTATAATAAAATAATACTAATTTATTAATGTTTTAAAAATTAATTAGAGATTTAAAAACTAAATCTGTTTGTTGAATCAATTCAAATAGTTATGACTACTTGAACAATTATCTATCTCAAATTGTTATGATCTTTATGTTGTCATAAAATAATTGTTTCTTTTCATATAAGCTTATTCCGATTAAGATAATACTAATTTAATAATAAAAAATAAATGTGTTTTGCCGATCTAGTTCAAATAGTTAAGACTATTAGAACAATTATCTATTTCAAATCATTCTGACCTTTTGTTTAGTCATAAAAAATTATTTCAATTTATACAAGCTTATTTGAAATAAAATAATACTAATTTATTAATATTCAAAAAATTAATAAGCAAGAGATTTAAAAAAATTAATATGTTTATGTAACAAGTTTAAATAGATATAACCATTTGAACAATTATCTATTTAAAATCATTATGACCTTTTGTTTTGTCATAAAACAATTGTTTCAATTCATTAAAATTTATCCGAAATAAAATAATACTACTTCATTAATATTTCAAAAATTATTAAGCAAGAGATTTAAAAACTAAAGCTATTTTCCAAACCAGTTCAAATAGTTATGATCATTTGAACAAATATCAATCTCAAATCGCTATGGTCTTTGTTTTGTCATAAAAAAACTATTTCTTATCATATAAGCTTATTTAGATTAAAATAATACAAATTTAATAATATTTCAAAAATTAATCAGTAAAAGATTTAAAAAATAAATGTGTTTGCCGAATCATTTCAAATGGTTAAGACTATTAGAATAATTATCTATTTCAAATCATTCTAACCCTTTATTTACACATAAAATAATTGTTTCAGTTCATACAAGCTTATTTAGAATAAAATAATACTAATTTATTAACATTCAAAAAATTAATAAGCAAGAGATTTGAAAAATAAATATGTTTACCAAACAAGCTTAAATAGTTATTATTATTTGAACAATTATCTACTTAAAATTATTAGTTCTAATAATTATGACTATTTGAATAATTATCTATTTCAAAATGTTATAACCTTTTGTTTTGTCATAAAATATGTTTTTGTTCATATAAGTTTGTTTAGAATAAAATAATAAAAATCTATTAATATTACAAAAATTCATAAGAGATTTTAAAAATAAATCTTTTTATCAAACTAGTTCAGATAGTTATAACTATTTGAGCAATTAATTATTTCAAATCGTTTTGACTTTTTGTTCCACTATAAAAAAATAGTTTCTATTCATACAAGCTTATTTAGATTAAAATAATACTAATTTATTATTATTTTGACAATTAATAATTAAAAATTTTAAAACATAAATATGTTTACCAAACTAGATCAAATAGTCATGACTATTTAAATAATTATCTATTTCAAATTATTATGACTTTTGTTTTGTCATAAGAAAATTATTTTAGTTCATATAAGGTTATTCGAAATAAAATAATAGTAAGTTGTTAATATTCCAAAAATTAATAATTAAGAGATTTAAAAAATAAAACTATTTATTGAACAAGTTTAAATAATTATGACTATTTAAACAATTATCTATTTGGAATTGCTATAACCTTTTGTTTTGTCATAAAAAGATTTCATCTATTTATACAAGCCTATTTCAAATAAAATAATTCAAATTTATTACTAACAGATAATTAATAAGTAAAAGATTTAAAAAATAAATCTGTTCACCACAAAAGTTCAAATCGTTATGACTATTTGAACAACAAATTATTATAACTTTTTATTTTGTCATAAAATAATTATTTTTGTTCATACAAGCTTATTCAAATTAAAATAATATTAATTTATTAATATTTTGACAATTAATAAGCAAAAGATTTAAAACATAAATATGTTTACCGAACAATTTCAAATAGTCATGACTATTTGAATAATTATCCATTTCAAATCATTATGACCTTTTGTTTTGTAATAAAAAAATTGTTTCGGTTAACATAAGTTTATTTGAAGTAAAATAATACTAATTTATTAATATTCCAAAAATTAATGAGTAAGAGAACTAGAAAAATGAATCTGTTTGCTAAACAAGTTCAAAGAGTTATGATTATCAAAACAATTATCTCCTTAAAAATATTATGACCTTTTGTTTTGTCAGAAAAATATTGGTTTTGTTCATACAAGCTTATTTCAAATAAAATAATATAAATTAATTAATATTCCAAAGTTATAAGCAAAATTTGAAAAATGAATTTTTTTATTAAACACGTTCAAATAGTTATGACTATTTGAACAGTTATTTATTTCAAATCGTTATGACCATTTGTTTTATCATAAACCAATTATTTCTATTCATGCAAGCTTATTTGGAAAAAATAATACTAATTTATTAAAATTCTAAAAATTAATAAGCAAAAGATTTAAAAAATAAATTTTTTACCAAGCGAGTTCAAATAGTTATGACTATTTGAATAATTATTTATTTCAAATCATTATGATCTTTTGTTTTATCATAAAACAATTGTTTCTATTCATAAAAGTATATTTGGAATAAAATAATATTAATTTATTAATATTCTAAAAATTAATAAGTTAAAGATTTAAAGAATAAATTTGTTTGCCGAACAAGTTCAAATAGTCATGTCTATTTGAACTATCATCTATTTCGAATTTTATGACATTTTGTTTTAACATAAAATAATACCAATTATTCAAAATAATTGGTATTCATACAAAATTATTTAGAATAAAATAATACAAATTTATTACTATTTCAAAAATTAATAAGGATTTAAAAAATAAATGTGTTTACTGAACTAGTTCAAATAATTAAGCCTATGAGAACAATTATCTATTTCAAATCGTTTGACCTTTTATTTAGTCATAAAATAATTGTTTTAATGTACATGCTTATTCAAAATAAAATAATACTAATTTATTAACATTTAAAATTAATAAGTAAGAAATTAAAAAAATAAATCTGTTTAAAAAGTTCAAATAGTTATGACTATTTGAACAATTATCTATTTAAAATTATTATGACCTTTTATTTTTATTGTAAAAAAATTGTTTCAATACATAAAAGCTTATCCAAAATAAAATAATATCACTTATTAATATTTCAAATTTTGATAAGTTAGAGATTTAAAAAATGAATTAGTTTATAGAATCAATTCAAATAATTTTGGCCTTTGAATAATTATCTATTTTAAATCATTATGAATTTTGTTTTATCATAAAATAATTATTTTTCATCATACAAGCCTATTCGGTATAAAATAATACTCATTTACTAATATTTAGAAATTAATAATTAGGAGATGCAAAAAATTGATCTGTTTACTAAATTAGTTCAAATAGTTATGACTATTTAAACAATTATATATTTCAAATTGTTATAAGCTTTTGTTATATCATAAAACAATTATTTTTGTTCATAAAAGTTTATTCAAAATAAATAATACTAATTATAATATTCTAAAAATTAATAACTAAGAGATTTAAAAAATAATGTATTTACCAAACCGGTTCAAATAGTTAAGACTATATCAACAATTCTTTATTTTAAATCATTAGGACTTTTTGTTTTGTCATAAAACAAATGCTTTTGTTCATATAAGTTTATTTGGAATAAAATAATATTAATTTATTAATATTTTGAAAATTAAGAAGTAAGAGATTTAAAAAATAAATTTGTTTACTAAACCAGTTGAATTAGTTATAACTATTTGAACCATTATTTACTTTAAATCGTGATGACTATTTGTTTTGTCATAAAAGAATTGTTTCTATTCATACAGTCTTATTCGGAATAAAGTAATGCTAATTTATTAACATTCTAAAAATTAAAAAGTAATGGATTTAAAAAATGAATTTGTTAGCCTGACGAGTGCAAATAGTTATGAACTGTTTGAACAATTATCTATTTCAAATTGTTATGACCATTTGTTTTATTGCAAAAAATTGTTTCTATTCGTACAAGCTTATCTAAAATAAGATAATTCTAATTTATTAATATTCAAAAATTAATAAGCAAGAGATTTAAAAAATGAATTTTTTACTGAACAAGTTCAAATAGTTATGATTGTTTGAACAATTATCTATATCAAGTTGCCATAACTTTTTGTTTTGTTATAAAACAATTTTTTATTCATACAAGCTTATTTTAAATAAAATAATACAAATTTTTAATATTCAAAAATTAATGAGTAAAAATTAAAAAAAAGTTTTTGAACACATTCAAATAGTTTGACTATTTGATCAATTATCTATTTCAAATAGTTATGACCTTTTATTTTGTCAAAAACCAATTTGTTTTATTCATACAAGCCTATTTGAAATAAAATAATGCTAGTTTATTAATATTCCAAAAATTGATAAGTAAAAGATTTAAAAAATAAATTTGTTTATCAAGCAACTTCAAATAGTTATGATTGTTTGAACAATTGTTTATTTAAAATAGTTATGATCTTTTGTTTTGTCATAAAACAATTATTTCTATTCATACAAGTTTATTGAATAAAAAAATACTAATTTATTAATATTTGAAAATTAATAGGTAGGAGATTTAAAAAATAAATCTGTTTACTGAACAAGTTCAAATACTTATGTCCATTTGAACAATTATCTATTTAAAATCGTTATGATCTTTTTTTGTCATAAAAAATTTGTTTCTATTTGTGCAAAATTATTTAGAATAAAATAATACTAATTATTAATATTTTGAAAATTAATAAGAGATTTAAAAACTAAATATGTTTACGAAACAATTCAAATAGTTATGATTATTTAAACAATTATTTATCTCAAATAATTATGATATTTATTTTGTCATAAAATAGTTTGTTTCTTTTATACAAGTTTATTCAGATTAAAATAATATTAATTTAATAATATTCCAAAAATTAATAAAGATTTAAAAAATAAATGTGTTTGTCGAAACCAATTCAAATAGTTAATACTATTAGAGCAATTATTTATTTCAAATTGTTTGACCTTTTGTTTCGTCATAAAATAATTATTTCAGTTCATACAAGCTTATTCAAAACAAAATAATAGCAATTTATTAACATTTGAAAAATTAATGAGTAAGAGATTAAAAAAATGTTTATCAAAAAGTTGTAATAGATTTGACTATTTAAATAATTATTTATTTAAAGTCATTATGACCTTTAGTTTTGTAATAAAACATTTGTTTCAGTTCAAGAAACTTATCCGAATCAAATAATTCTACTTCACTAATATTTTGAAAATTAGTAAGCAAGAGATTTAAAAACTAAAGTCTTGTTTTTCGCACCAATTCAAATAGTTATGACCTATTTGAACAAATATCAATCTTAAATAGTTATGATCCTTATTTTCTCATAAAACAATTGTTTCTAATCACACAAGATTTTTAGATAAAAAGAATATTAATTTAAATAATATTCAAAAATTAATAAGAAGATTTAAAAAAATATTCTTGTCGAGCCAGTTCAAATAGTTAAGACTACTAGAATAATTGTCTATTTCAAATCATTTTGACCTTTGGTTAGTCAGTATAATAATTGTTCAGTTATATACAAGCCTAATCGAAATAAAATAATACTAATTTATTAATATTCAAAAAATAATAAGCAAAAGATTTGAAAATTAAATCTGTTTACTAAACAAGTTTAAATATTCATGACTATTTGAACAATTATCTATTTAAAAATCATTATGACCTTTTATTTTGTCATAAAACCATTGTTTTAGTTCATAAAAGCTTATCCAAAATAAAATAACAAATATTTATTAATATTTTCAAAAGTTAATAAGAGATTTAAAAATAAAATCAATTTACCAAAATGATCAAATAATTATGGCCATTGAACAGCTACCTATTTCAAATCGTTATTGCTTTTATTTTGTCTTAAAAATAATTTTTTTCAATATACAATTTATTTGAAATAAAAAAAACTAATTATTAATTATTTAGTTAATTAATAAGAGATTTAAAAAATAAATTCTATTTATTGAACTAGTTTAAATAGTATGACTATTTGAACAATTATTATTTCAAATTGTTATAGCCTATTGTTCTATCATAAAATAATTATTTCTATTATACAGACTTATTTAGAATAAAATAATACTAATTTAGTAATATTCATAAAATTAATAAGTAAGAGATTTTAAAATAAATATGTTTTCCCAATTAGTTCAAACAGTGTAAAACTATATAAAGAATTATTTATTTCAAATTGTTATGACCCTTTTGCTTTGTTATAAAATAATTATTTTCAGCTCATATAAGCTTATCCCAAAAAAATAAATATTACTTTATTAATATTTCAAAAGTTAATAAGGGATTTAAAAGATAAATCAGTTTATCCGAAATAGTTTCAATAAGTATGGCCATTTGAACAATTACCTATTTCGAATCATTATTACCTTTTTTTTTATCTTAAAACAATTTTTTTTTCAACATTCAAGCTTATTCGAAATAAAATAAACTAATTTATTAATATTTCAAAATTTAATAAGAGATTTAAAAAGTAAATCTATTTACCAAAACAAGTTCAAATAGTTTTGACTATTTGAATAATTATCTATTCAAATTGTTATAACCTTTTGTTCTATCATGAAATAATTATTTCTGTTCCTACAGGCTTTTTTCGAATAAAATAATACTAATTTGAGTAGTATTCTAAAAATTAATAACTAAGAGATTTTGAAAAATAAATCTATTTTGCAAACTAGTTCAAACAGTTAAGACTATATGTACAATTATTTATTTCAAATTGTTATGACCTTTTGTTTTTTCATAAAGCAATTATTTCAGCTTATAAAGCTTATTCGAAATAGAATAAAACTAATTTTATTAATTGTTCAAAATTTTGTAAGAGATTTAGAAAATAATTTATTTACTGAACCAATTCAAATGATTATGACTATTTGAACAATTATCAATTTCAAATCATTATTACTAATTTATTAATATTTAGAAAATTAATCAATAAGAGATTTAAAAAGTAAATCTATTTACCAAACCATTTTAAATAGTTTTAACTATTTTGAATAATTATTTATTCCAAATCATTATAACCTTTTATTTTGTCATCAAACAATTGGTTCTGTTGATACTATTTTATTTGAAATAAATAATATAATTTAATGATATTTTGAAACTTAATAACCAAGAAAATTAAAATAATCTAATAGCCAACAAGTTCAAATAGTTAAGACTAAATGAATGATTATTTATTTCAAATCATTATGACCTTTTGGTTTCTCATAAAATAATTATTTTGTTTGTACAAGCTTATTTGGATTAAAATAATACTAATTTAATATAGTTCAAAAATAAATAAGAGATTTAAAAAATAAATTTGTTTACAAGACAAGTTTAAATAGTTATAACTATTTGAATAGTTATTTATTTGAAATCATTATAAACTTTTGTTTTTGTCATAAAATAATTGTTTCTATTCATACAAGTTTATTCGAAATAAAAGAATACTAATTTATTAATATGATAAAATTAATGAGTTGGAGACTTAAAAAATTAATCTATTTACCAAATAAGTTCAAATAGTCACATCCATTTGAACTATTATCTATTTCAAATCATTATACACTTTGTTTGGTCGTAAAACAATTATTTTTATTCATACAATATTATTCAAATAAAATAATACTAATTTATTAATATTTCAAAAATTAATAAGAGATTTAAAAACTAAATCTGTTAACCAAACTAGTTAAATTATTATGACTATTTGAACAATTATCTATCTCAAATCATTATGATCTTTGTTTTGTTATAAAACAATTGTTTCTATCCATACAAGCTTATTCGAAGTAAAATATTGCTAAACTAATAATATTCTAAAATTAATAAGCAATAGATTTAAAAAGTAAATGTGTTTGTGAACCAGTTCAAATAGTTAAGAATATTAGAACAATTATCTATTTCAAATCGTTCTGACCTTTTGTTTAGTCATAAAATAATTGTTTTAGTTCATAATGCTTATTCGAAATAAAATAATATTATTTTATTAACATTCAAAAAATTAATAAGCAAAAATTTTAAAAAAATAAATATGTTTACCGAACAAATTCAAATAGTTATGGACTATTTGAACAATTATCAATTTAAAATCATTATGACCTTTTGTTTTATAATAAAACATTTTGTTTCAATTCATAAAAGCTTATCCAAAATAAAATAATATTACTTTATTAATATTTTAAAAATTGAGAAGTTGGAGATTTAAAAAAAAATCATCGAATCAGTTCAAATAATTGTGGCCATTTGAACAATTATCTATTTCAAATTGTTATGAACTTTTATTTTGTCATAAAACAATTGTTTTCATCATATAAGCCTATTCGGAAATGAAATAATACTAATTTCTTAATATTTTCAAAAATTAATGAGTAGAAGATTTAAAAAATAAATTTGTAAGCGGAACCAGTTCAAATAGTTATAACTATTTGAACAATTATATATTTCCAAATCATTATAACCTTTTCTTTTGTTATGTAACAATTATTTATGTTCATACAAGCTTATCAAATAAATAATTACTAATCTAATAATATTATTGAAAATTAATAACTAAGAGATTTAAAAAAAATTTGTTTGCCAACCAGTTCAAATAGTAAAGGCTGTATGAATAATTATCCATTTCGAATCGTTATGAACCTTTTTGTTTCGTATTAAAACAAATGTTTTTGTTCATATAAGTTGTTTGGAATAAAATAATATTAATTTATTAATATTTTGAAAATTATTAAGAGATTTAAAATATTAAATCTGTTACCAAACTAGTTTAATTAGTTATAACAATTTTGAATAATTATTTATTTTAAATTGTTATGACCATTTGTTTTCATAAAACAATTATTTCTATTGATACAATTTATTGGAATAAAATAATGCTAATTTATTAACATTCTAAAAATTAATAAGTAACGGATTTAAAAAATGAATCTGTTGGCTTGACCAATGCAAATAGTTATATCTGTTTGAACAATTATCTATTTTAAATTGTTATGACCTTCTATTTTGTCACCAAACAATTGTTTCTCTTCATACAAGCTTATTCGGAATAGCATAATTCTAATTTATTAATATTTCAAAAATTAATAAGTAAAAGATTTAAAAACTAAATCTTTTTATCGAACAAGTTCAAACAATTATGATTATTTGAACAATTACCTATTTCAAATCGCTATAACCTTTTGTTTTTTCATAAAATAATTTTTTCTAATCATACAACCTTATTTCAATTAAAATAATACAAATTTATTAATATTCAGATAATTAATAAATAAAAGATTTAAAAAATAACTATGTTTACCGAATAAATTAAATAGTTGTGACTATTTGAACAATTATTTATTTTAAATCATTATGACTTTTTTGTTTTGTCATAAAATAATTTTTTTGTTCATACAAGCTTATTCGAATTAAAATAATATTAATTTATTAATATTTTGACAATTAATAAGTAACAGATTTTAAAAATAAATATGTTTATTGAACAAGTTTTGATAGTCATAACTATATGAATAATTATCTATTTCAAATTGTTATGACCTTTTATTTCATCATAAAACAATTATATCAGTTCATATAGGCTAATTCAAAATAAAATAATACTAATTTATTAATATTTCAAAAATTAATGAGTAAGAGATTTAAAAAATAAATTTACTTACCAAACAAGTTCCAATTGTTATGGCTATATAAATAATTTTCTATTTCAAATCATTATGATATTTTGTTCTATCATAAAATAATTATTTCTGTTCATATAAGCTTATTTCAAATAAAATAATATAAATTTTTTATGAATACGTTCAAATAGTTATGATTATCTGAATAATTATCTATTTTAAATAATTATGACCTTTTGTTTTGTCATAAACTAATTGTTTCTATTCATACAAGTGTATTCAAAATAAGTAATGCTAGTTTATTAATATTCCAAAAATTAATAAGTAAAAGATTTAAAAATAAATCTATTTACGAGCAAGTTCAAATAGTTATGCTTGTTTGAACAATTATTTATTTCAAATAGTTATGATCTTTTGTTTTATCATAAAACAATTGTTTCTATTCATGCAAGTTTATTCAAAATAAAATAATACTAATTTATTAATATTTTGAAAATTAATAGGTAGGAGATTTAAAAAATAAATTTGTTTACCGAATAAGTTCAAATAGTCATATCTACATGAATAATTATCTATTTCAAAATGTTATGACCTTTTGTTTTGTCATAAAATAATTGTTTCTATTCATGCAAAATTATTCAAAATAAAATAATACTAATTTATTAATATTTTGAAAATTAATAAGAGATTTAAATACTAAATCTATTTACCAAAATAGTTTAAATAGTTATTACTATTTGAATGATTATCTATCTCAAATCGTTATGATGTTTATTTTGTCATAAAACAATTGTTTCTTTTCATACAAGCTTATTCAGATTAAAATAATACTAATTTAATAATATTCCAAAAATTAATAAGAGCTTTGAAAAATAAATGTGTTTGTTGAACCAGTTTAAATAGTTAAGACTATTATAACAATTATCTATTTCAAATCGTTATGACCTTTTGTTTAGTTATAAAACAATTATTTCAGTTCATACAAACTTATTCAGAATAAAATAATTGTTATTTATTAACATTTGAAAAATTAATGAGCAAGAGATTTAAAAAATATAAATTTATTTATCAAACAAGTTCAAATATATTTGACTATTTGAACAATTATCTATTTAAAGTCGTTATGACCTTTTGTTTTGTCATAAAACAATTGTTTCATTTCGTAAAAACTTATTTGAAAGAAAATAATACTACTTTATTAATATTTAAAAAATTAATAAACAAAAGATTTAAAACTAAAGTCGTTTTTTTGAACTAGTTTAAATAGTTATGAATATTTGAACAAATATCAATCTCAAATCATTATGATCTTTGTTTTCTCATAAAACAATCTTTTTTTATCATACAAGCTTATATGGGCAAAATAATTCTAATTTAATAATATTCCAAAAATTAGTGAGAGATTTAAGAAATAAATATATTTGCTGGACCAATTCAAATAGTTAAGACTATTAGAATAATTATCTATTTCAAATCATTCTAACCTTTTATTTAGTCCTATAATAATTGTTTCAGTTTATAAATGCTTATTCGAAATAAAATAATACTAATTTATTAACATTCCAAAAATTAATAAGCAAGAGATTCGAAAAGATAAATGTGTTATCGAATAAGTTCAAAGAGTTATGACTATTTGAATAATTATCAATTTAAAATCATTATGACCTTTTGTTTTGTCATAAACAATTGTTTTAGTTCATAAAAGCTTATCCAAAAGAAAATAATACTACTTTATTATTATTTCGAAAGTTAATAACTAAGAGATTTAAAAAATAAATTAGTTGACTAAATAAGTTCAAATAATTATCGCCATTTAAACAACTATTTATTTCAAATTATTATTACCTTTTATCTATCATAAAACAATTGTTTTTAAAAAAATAAATCTTTTTACCAAACCAATTCAAATAGTTATAACTATTTGAACAATTATCTATTTCATATTGTTATAACATTTTATTCTATAATAAAACAATTGTTTCTATTCATACAAGCTTATTCGAAATAAAATAATACTAATTTAGTAATATTATGAAATAACTAAGAAATTTAAAAAATAAATATGTTTGCTGAACCAATTCAAATAATTAAGACTATATGAACAATTATTTGACTCAAATTGTTATGAACTTTTGTTTTGTCATAAAATAATTATTTTAGCTTGTAGAAATTTATTCGGAATAGAGTAAAACTAATTTATTAATATTTCAAAAATTTATAAGAGATTTAGAAAATAATTATATTTATAGAACCAATTCAAATAATTATAACTATTTAAACAATTATCTATTTCAAATCATTATTACATTTTATTTGTTAATAAAACAATATTTTTTTTTGTTAATATAAGTTTGTTCAAAATAAAATAATACTAATTTCTTAATATTTATCAACCCAGTTCAAATAGTTATGACTATTTGAGCATTTATTTATTTCAAATTGTTATGACTTTTTGTTGTGTTATAAAGCAATAGTTTCTATTCATACAAGCTTATTTGGATTAAAATAATACCAATTTATTAATATTTCAATAATTAATAACTAAAAAATTTAAAACATAAATATTCTTATCAAACTAGATCAAATAGTTATGACTATTTGAATAATTATCTATTTCAAATCGTTATGACCTTTTGTTTTGTAATAAAAAAATCATTTTGGTTCATATAAGCTTATTCAAAATAAAATAATATTAAGTTATCAATATTTTGAAAATTAATAATTAAGAGATTTAAAAAATAAATTTGTTTAACGAACAAGTTTAAATAATTATGATTGTTTGAACAATTATCTATTTGAAATCGTTATAACCTTTTGTTTTGTCATAAAATGATTTTTTTTTCTATTCATACAAGCTTATTTTGAATAAAATAATACAAATTTATTAATATTAAGACAATTAATCAGTAAAAGATCTAATAAATCTATCCGAACAAGTTCAAATCTTTATGACTATTTGAACAATTATTTATTTCAAATTGTTATGATCTTTTGTTTTGTCATAAAACAATTATTTATGTTCATACAAGCTTATTTGGATTAAAAAATATTAATTTATTAATATTTTGACAAGTAACAAGTAAAAGATTTAAAAAATAAATATGTTTATCGAACAAGTTCAAATGGTCATAAGTATTTGAATAATTAATTATTTCAAATCATTGTGACCTTTTTTTGTAATAAAACAATTGTTTCAATTTATATAAGCTTATTTGAAATAAAATAATACTAGTTTATTAATATTCTAAAAATTAATAAGTAAGAGAATTAAAAAATTAATCTATTTACCAATCATGTTCAAATAGTTATGACTATCTGAACAATTATCTATTTCAAAACATTATAACCTTTTGTTTTGTCATAAAAAAATTGGTTTTGTTCATGCAAGCTTATTTTGAATAAAATAATATAAATTTATTAATATTCTAAAAATTAATAAGTAAAAATTTAAAAAATAAATATGTTTTCTGAACACGTTCAAATAGTTATGACTATTTGAACAATTATCTATTTCAAATTGTTATGACCTTTAGTTTTGTCATAAGCCAATTGTTTCATTCATAAAAGCTTATTCAAAATAAAATAATACTAATTTATTAAAATTCCAAAAATTAATAAGCAAAAGATTTAAAAAATAAATTTGTTTACTGAGCTAGTTTGAATAGTTATGACCATTCAAATAATTATTTATTTCAAATCATTTTGATCTTTAGTTTTGTCATAAAACAATTGTTTCTATTCATACAATTTTATTTAAAATAAAATAATACTAATTTATTAATATTCTAAAATTAATAAGTTGGAGATTTAAAAAATAAATATGCTTAGTTAACAAGTTCAAATAGTCATGTTTATTTGAATTATTATTATTTCAAATTTTTATGACATTTTGTTTTGTCATAAAATGATTGTTTCTATTCATACAAAATTATTCAAAATAAAATAATATTAGTTTATTAATATTTCAAAAATTAATAAGAAATTTAAGAATTAAATCTGTTTATCGAACAAATTCAAATACTTATGGCTATTTGAACAATTATCTATCTCAAATTATTATCATATTTGTTTTGTAATAAAACAAATGCTTCTGTTCATACAAACTTATTATGAGTAAAATATTGCTAAATTAATAATATTTCAAAAATTAATAAGAGCTTCGAAAAATAAATGTGTTAATTGAACTAATTCAAATAGTTAAGACTATTAGAACAATTATCTATTTCAAATCATTCTTACCCTTTGTTTATTCATGAAACAATTATTTCAGTTCATACAAGCTTATTCAGAATAAAATAATTGTAATTTATTAATATTCAAAAAATTAATGAGCAAGAGATTTAAATAAAATAAATCTATTTATCAAACAAGTTCAAATAAATTTGACTATTTGAACAATTATCTATTTAAAGTTGTTATAACCTTTTGTTTTGTCATAAAAAAATTGTTTCATTTCATAAATACTTATTCGAAATAAAATAATACTACTTTATTAATATTTCAAACATTCATAAGCAAGAGATTTAAAACTAAAGTTATTTTTTGAACTAGTTCAAATAGTTATGGCTATTTGAACAAATATCATTCTCAAATCTTTATGATTTTTGTTTCTCATAAAACAATTGTTTCTGATCATACAAG
Source organism: Durio zibethinus (assembly GCF_002303985.1). The sequence goes on from NW_019168480.1 coordinate 44,924, forward strand.
CTTATTTGAATAAAAATAATATTAATTTAATAATATTCCAAAAATTAGTGAAAGATTTAAAAAATAAATGTATTTGTCGAACTAGTTCAAATAGTTAAGACCATTAAACTAATTATCTATTTCAAACCATTCTAACCTTTTATTAATATTTAGAAAATTAATCAGTAAGAGATTTAAAAAGTAAAATTGTTTACCAAACCCTTTCAAATAGTTTTGACTATTTGAATAATTATCTATTCCAATTCATTATAACCTTTTATTTTGTCATCAAACAATTGGTTCTATTCATACTATTAGTCAAAATAAAATAATACTAATTTAATAATATTTTGACACTTAATAACCAAGAAAATTAAAAAATAAATCAAATTGCTAAACAATTTCAAATAGTAAGACTATATGAATGATTATCTATTTCAAATCATTATGACCTTTTGTTTTGTCATAAAACAATTGTTTTTTATCATACAAGCTTATTCGAAATAAAATAAAATTAATTTATTAATATTTCAAAAATTAATAAGTAAGAGATTTAAAAAATAAATCTGTTTACTGAATTAGTTCAAATAATTATGACTATTTGAGCAATTATCAATCCAAATCGTTAAGATCTTTTATTTCGTCATAAAACAATTGTTTCTGATCATAAAGCTTATTTAGTTAAAAATAATACTAATTTAATAATATTTCAAAAATTAATAAGTAAGAGATTTAAAAAATAAATGTGTTTGCCGAACCAGTTCAAATAGTTAAAACTATTAGAATAATTATATATTTTAAATCATTCTAACCTTTTGTTTAGTTAGAAAATATTTGTTTCATATCTTACAATCTTATTCAAAATAAAATAATCCAAATTTATTAACATTTGAAAAATTAATAAGGAAAAGTTTGAAAAAATAAATTTGTTTATTGAACAAGTTTAAATAGTGATTACTATTTGAACAATTATTTATTTAAAATCATTATGACCTTTTCTTTTGAAATAAAAAAATTATTTCAGTATATAAAAGCTTATCCAAAATAAAAGAATACTAATTTCTTAATATTTCAAAAATTAATAAGCAATAGTTTAAAAAAATAAATTAGTTTACTAAACAAATTCAAATAGTTATGCTTATTTGAACAATTGTCTATTTAAAATCATTATGACCTTTTGTTTTGTCATAAAACAATTGTTTCAATTCATAAAAGCTTATTCAAAATAAAATAATACTAATTTACTAATATTTCAAAAATTAATAAGTAAGCGATTTCAAAAGTAAATCGGTTTACCAAATCAGTTCAAATAATTGTGGTCATTTCAACAATTATCTATTTTAAATTGTTATAACGTTTTGTTTGGTTATATAACAATTGTTTTTTATTATACAAAGTTTATTCAAAATAAAATAATAGTAATTTATTAATCTCTCAAAATTAATAAGAGATTTAAAAAATAAATTTATTTACCGAACCAGTTTAAATAGTTGACTATTTGAATAAATGTATACTTCAAATAGTTATAACCTATTGTTCCGTCATAAAACAATTATTTCTGTTTTTACAAGCTTATTCAAAATAAAATAATACTAATATAAAAATATTCCAAAAATTAATAACTAAGAGATTTAAAAAATAAATTTGTTTGCTAAACCAGTTCAAATAGTTACGACTATATTTCAAATCATTTTTGTTTTGTCATAAAATAATTTTTTCAATTCACACTAACTTATTTGGAATAAAATAAAATGAATTTATTCACACTAAAAAATTAATATGCAAGAGATTTAAAAAATAATTCTATTTACCTAACTAGTTTAAATAATTATGACTATTTGAACAATTATCTTTTTCAAATAGCTATGACCTTTTGTTCTGTCATAAAACAAATGTTTTTGTTCGTGTAAGTTTGCTCTGAATAAAAGAATACTAATCTATTAATATTTCAAAAATTAATAAGGGATTTAAAAAATAAATTTGTTTACCGATCAAGTTCAAATCATTATGATTATTTGTGCAATTATTTATTTCAAATTGTTATGACATTTTTTTTTTGTTATAAGACAATAGTTTTTGTTCATATAAGCTTATTCGGATGAAAATAATACCAATTTATTAATATTTTAACAATTACTAAATAAAAACTTTAAAAAATAAGTATGCTTACCGAACTAGATCAAATAGTCATGACTATTTGACTAATTATCTGTTTCAAATGGTTATGACATTTTCTTTTGTCATAAAAAAATTATTTCAATTCATACAAGCTTATTTGAAATAAAATAATACTAAGTTATTAATATTATGAAAATTAATAATTAAGAGATTAAAAAAATGAATCTGTTTGTCGAACAAGTTTAAATAATTTTGACTATTTTAACAATTATCTATTTGAAATCACTATAACCTTTTGTTTTGTCATAAAATGATTTTTTCTATTCATACAAGCTTATTTTGAATAAAATAATAAAAATTTATTAATATTAAGCCAATTAATAAGTAAAAGATTTAAAAAATAAATCTATTTATTGAACAATATCAAATCTTTACGACTATTTGAAAAATTATTTATTTCAAATTGGAATGACTTTTTGTTTTATCATAAAATAATTGTTTCTATCATACATGTTTATTTCTATTAACAAAATATTAATTTATTAATATTTTGACAATTAATAAGTAGAATATTTAAAAAATAAATATGTTTTTTGAACAAGTTCAACTAGTCATAATTAGTTGAATAATTATTTATTTCAAATCATTGTGACCTTTTATTTTGTAATAAAAAAATTATTTTAGCTCATATAAGCTTATTTGAAATAAAATAATACTAATTTTTTAATATTCCAAAAATTAATGAGAAAGAGAATTAAAAAAGGAATCTTGTTACATAACATGTTCAAATAGTTATGACTATTTGAATTATTATCTATTTCAAATCATTGTGACCTTTTGTTTTGTAATAAAAAAATTGTTTTAGTTCATATAAGCTTATTTGAAATAAAATAATACTAATTTATTAATATTCTAGAAATTAATGAGAAAGAGAATTAAAAAATAAATCTTGTTACCAAACATGTTCAAATAGTTATGACTATTTGAACAATTATCTATTTTAAAATATTATGACATTTTGTTTTCTCATAAAACATTTGGTTCTATTCATGCAAGCATATTTCGAATAAAATAATAAAAATTTATTAATATTTCAAAAATTAATAAGTAAAAATTTTAAAATAAAGATATTTTCTAAACATTTTCAAATAGTTATGACTATTTAAATAGTTATCTATTTAAAATTGTTAGATATTTTGTTTTGTCATAAACCAATTGTTTCTGTTCATAAAAGCTTATTTGAAATGAAATAATACTAACTTATTAAAATTCCAAAAATTAATAAGTAAAAGATTTAAAAAATAAATTTATTTATCGAGCAAGTTCAAATAATTATGACTATTTGAACAATTATTTATTTCAAATCATTATGATCTTTTGTTTTGTCATAAAACAATTGTTTCTATTGATACAAGTTTATTCGAAATAAAATAATACTAATTTATTAATATTTTAAAAATTAATAAGTTAAAAATTTTAAAAATAAATTTGTTCACCAAACAAGCTTAAATAGTCATGTCCATTTGAACTATTATCTATATCAATTTGTTATTATATTTTGTTTTGTCATAAAATAATTGTTTCTATTCATACAAAATTATTCAAAATAAAATAATACTAATTTATTAATATTTCAAAAATTAATAAAGAATTTAAAAACTAAATCTTTATATTGAACCAATTCAAATAATTATGATTTTTTGAACAATTATCTATCTCAAATCGTTATGATATTTTTTTGTCATAAAGCAATTGTTTTTGTTCATACAAGCTTATTTGGAGTAAAATATTGATAAATTAATAATATTCTAATAAAAGATTTAAAAAATAAATGTGTTTGCCAAACTAATTCAAATAGATAAGAAAATTAGAACAATTATCTATTTCAAATCGTTTTGGCCTTTTGCTTGTCATAAAATAGTATTTTTAGTTCATGCATGCTTATTCAAAATAAAATAATACTAATTTATTAGCATTCAGAAAATTAATAAACAACAAAATTTTAAAAAATAAATTTGTTTATCAAACAAGTTGAAATAGTTATGACTATTTGAACAATTATCTATTTAAAATAAATATGACCATTTGTTGTATCATAAAATAATTTTTTCAATTTATAAAAGCTTATCTGAAATAAAATAATATTACTTTATTAATACTTCAAAAATTGATATATTAGAGATTTAAAAAATACATCGAACTAGTTCAAATAATTATGGCCATTTGAACAATTATATATTTCAAATCATTACAAACTTTTTTTTTCATAAAATAATTGTTTTTCATCATACAAGCCTATTTGGAATAAAATAGTATTAATTTATTAAAATTTCAAAAATTAATAGGAAGGAGATTTAAAAAATATATCTATTTACTGAATCAGTTTCTATTTAAATAATTATCTATTTTAAATTGTTGTAACCTTTTGTTCTATCGTAAAATAATTGTTTCAATTCATATAAGCTTATTTGGAATAAAATAATACTAATTTAATAATATTCCCAAAATTAATAACTAAGAGATTTAAAAAATAAATCTGTTTGCTGAAGTAGCTTAAACAGTTAAGACTATATGAACAATTATCTATTTGAAATCATTATAACCATTTGTTTTATCATAAAACAATTGTTTCAGGTCATAGAAGCTTATTCAAAATAAAATAATACTAATTTATTAATATTCCAAAAATTAATAAGTTATTTAAAAAGTGAATTTGTTTATCGAATCAATTCAAATAATTATGATCATGTTATCAATTATCTATTTCAAATTGTTATTACCTTTTGTTTTGTCATATAACAATTGTATTTGAGCATTCAATTTTATTTGGAATACAATAATACTATTTATTAATCTTTTAAAAATTAATAAGTAAGAGATTTAAAAAATAAATCTATTTATCGAACTAGTTTAAACAACAATGACTATTTGAACAATTATAAACTTCAAATTGTTATAACCTTTTGTTTTGTCATAAAACAATTATTTTTGTTCATACAAGCTTATTCGAAATAAAATAATACTAATATAATAATATTATGAAAATTAAAGGCTAAGAGAATTAAAAAATAAATTTATTTACCGAATCAGTTCCAATATTTAAGACTATATGAACAATTATCTATTTCAAATCATTATGACCTTTTGTTTTGTCATAAAATAAGGTTTTTTGAATTCATAATAACTTACTTGGAATAAAATAAAATGAATTTATTAATTTTTCAAAAATAAATAAGTAAGAGATTTAAAAAATAATTCTATTTACCTATCCAGTTTAAATAATTATGATTATTTGAACAATTATCTATTCCAAGTCATTATGACCTTTTGTTTTGTCATAAAACAAATGCTTTTGTTCATATAAATTTGTTCAAAATAAAATAATACTAATCTATTAATATTTCAAATATTAATAAGAGATTTAAAAAATAAATCTATTTATTGAACTATTTCAAATAGTTTTGACTATTTGAGCAATTATTTATTTTAAATCTTATGACTTTTTGTTCTGTTATAAAATAATTGTTTCTATTCATACATGCTTATTTGGACTAAAATAATACTAATTTATTAATATTTTAGCAATTGATAAGTAAAATTTAAAAAATAAATATGTTTACTGAACTAGATCAAATAATCATGATTTTTTGAATAATTATCTATTTCAAATCGTTATGACCTTTTGTTTTGTCATAAAAGAAATGTTTCAGTTCATATAAGCTTATTCAAAATAATACAATACTAATTTATTAGTAATTAAAAAATTAATAATAAAAAAATTTAAAAAGATTAATCTGTTTACTAAAAAAGTTTAAATAATTATGACTATTTGAGCAATTATCTATTTGAAATTGCTATAACCTTTTGTTTTGTCACAAAAGAATTTTATCTATTCATACAATCTTATTTCAAATAATATAATTCAAATTTATTAATATTAAGACAATTAAAAATGTAAAAGATTTAAAAAATAAATTTGTCTACCAAACAAGTTCAGATCGTTATGACTATTTGTGTAATTATTTATTTCAACTTGTTATGGCTTTTTGTTTTATCATAAAACAATTGTTTCTATTCATACAAGTTTATTTAGATTAAAATAATATTAATTTATTAATATTTCGACAATTAATAAGTAAAAATTTAAAAAAATAAATATGTTTGCCAAATAAGTTCAAATAGTCATGACTATTTAAATAATTATCTATTTCAAATCATTATGACTTTTTCTTTTGTAATAAAACAATTGTTTCAATTCATATAAGTTTTATTTAAAGTAAAATAATACTAATTTATTAATATTCCAAAAATTAATGAGTAAGAGAACAAAAAAAAGAATCCATTTACCAAATAAGTTCAAATAGTTATGATTATATGAACAATTATCTGTTTTAAAACATTATGACCTTTTGTTTTGCCACAAAATAAGTGGTTTTGTTCATGCAAGCTTATTTTGAATAAAATAATTTAAATTTATTAATATTTCAAAAATTAATAAGAAAAAAACATGTTTTTTGAACACATTTAAATAGTTATGACTATTTGAGCAATTATCTATTTCAAATCATATGATCTTTTGTTTCATCATAAACTAATTGTTTTTGCTCACAAAAACTTATTCGGAATAGAAATAATACTAAATTATTAAAATTCTAAAAATTAATAAGTAAAAGATTTAAAAAATAAATATGTTTAATGAGCGAGTTCAAATAGTTATGACTATTTGAACGATTATTTATTTCAAATCATTATGATATTTTTTTTGTCATAAAATAATTGTTTCTATTCATACAAGTTTATTCAAAATAAAATAATACTAATTTATTAATAGTCTAAAAATTAATAAGTTGGAGATTTAAAAAATAAATATGTTTGCCGAACAAATTCAAATAGTCATATCCATTTGAACTATTATCTATTTTAAATCATTATGGCATTTTGTTTTGTTGTAAAACAATTGTTTTATTCATACAAAATTATTCAGAATCAAGTAATACTAATTTATTAATATTTCAAAAATTAATAAGACATTTAAAAGCTAAATTTGTTTACCAAACCAGTTTAAATAGTTATGACTATTTCAACAATTACCTATCTCAAATAGTATGATCTTTGTTTTGTCATAAAACAAATTGTTTCTATTCATGCAAGCTTATTCTGAATAAAATAATGCTAAACTAATAATATTCTAAAAATTAATAAGTAAGAGATTTAAAAAATAAATGTGCTTGCCAAACCAGTTATAATAGTTAAGACTATTAGAATAATTGTCTATTTCAAATCATTCTGACCTTTTGTTTTGTCAAAATTTTTTTTTTCAGTTCATACAAGCTAATTTGAAATAAAATAATATAATTTTATTAACATTCAAAAAATTAATAAGCATGAAATTTTAAAAAATAAATCTGTTTACTGAATAAGTTCAAATAGTTATGACTATTTGAACAATTATCTATTTAAAATTGTTATAAACTTTTGTTTTATCATAAAACAATTATTTTAGTTTAATAAAACTTATCCAAAATAAAATAATATTACTTTATTAATATTTCAAAAATTGAGAAGTTGGAGATTTAAAATATAAATCAGTTTATCGAATTAGTTCAAATAATTATGGCCATTTGAACAATTATCTATTTCAAATCGTTATGAACTTTTTATTTTGTTATAAAACAATTATTTTTCATCATACAAGTTTATTTGGAATAAAATAATATTAATTTATTAATATTTCAAAAACTAATAAGTAGGAGAATTAAAAAATAAATATACTTACCAAACTAGTTTAAATAGTTATTACTATTTGAATAATTATATATTTCAAATCATAAAATAATTATTTGTTCACACAAGCTTATTCGGAATAAAATAATACTTATCTACTAATATTATGAAAATCAATAACTAAGAGATTTAAAAAATAAATTTGTTTGTCGAACTAATTCAAATAGTTAAGGTTATATGAATAATTATATATTTCAAATCGTTATAACCTTTTGTTTTGTCGTAAAACAAATATTTCTGTTCATATAAGTTTGTTTTGAATAAAATAACATTTATTTTTTAATATTTTGAAAATTAATAAGAGATTTAAAAAAAATCTATTTACCAAACCAATTCAAGTAGTTATAACAATTTGAACAATTATTTATTTCAAATCATTATAACCATTTGTTTTGTCATAAAAAAATTGTTTCTATTGATATAGTCTTATTTAGAATAAAGTATGCTAATTTATTGATATTCAAAAAATTAATAAATAACGGATTTAAAAAATGAATCTATGGCCTGACCAGTACAAATAGTTAAAAAAATTTATTTTTTAAATCTCTTAGTTATTAATTGTCAAAATATTATTAGATTAGTATTATTTTATTCTAAATAAGCTTGTATGAATAGAAATAATTATTTTATGAGAAAACAAAAGGTTATAACAAATTAAAATATATAATTGTTCAAATAGGTATAATTATTTGAAGTGGTTCCATAAATAACATTATTTTTTAAATCTCTTATAAAATTTTAAAATATTAATAAATTAGTTTTATTTTATTATGAATAAACTTGGATGAGTTGAAATAATTGTTTTATAACAAAACAAAAGGTTATAACGATTTAAAATAATAGATAATTATTCATATAGTCTTAACTATTTGAACTGGTTCGACAAACAAATTTATTTTTTAAATCTCTTAGTTATGAATTTTTAGAATATTATTAATTTAGTATTATTTTATTCCAAATAAATTTATATGAACAGAAATAATTATTTTATGACAGAACAAAAAGGTTGTAACAATTTGAAATAGATAATTATTCAAATAGTCATAACTGTTTGAACTTATTCAGTAAATAGATTTATTTTTTGAATCTCATACTAATTCTTGAAATATTAATAAATTAGTATTATTTTATTTCAAATAAACTTGTATGTTCAAAATTATTGTTTTATGACAAAACGAAAAGTACTAACAATTTTATTTCAAATAAGCTTGTATGTTGAAAAACAATTGTTTTATGACAAAATGAAAGGTAATAACGATTTGAAATAGATAATTATTTAAATATCCATAATTATTTAAATTGATTCAGTAAACTGATTTATTTTTTAAATCTCTTATTAATTTTTAAAATATTAATAAACTAGTATTATTTTTTTTGGATAAACTTTTGTGAACTAAAACAATTGTTTTATGACAAAACAAAAGTTCATATCGATTTTAAATAGATAATTATTTAAATAGTTATAGCTATTTGAACTTGTTCAGTAAATAGATTTATTTTTTCAAATCTCTTGCTTATTAATTTTTGGAAAGTTAATAAATTAGTATTATTTTCTTTCGAATAAGCTTGTTTGAACTAAAAAATTATTTTATGACTAAACAAAAGGTCAAAATGATTTGAAATAGATAATTATTCTAATAATCTTAATATTTGAATTGATTCAGCAAACATATTTATTTTTTAAATTATTTATTAGTTTTGAAAATATTATTAAATTAGTATTCTTTTTATCTGAATTAACTTGTATGATCAGAAACAATTGTTTTATGACAAAATAAAGAGCATAATAATTTGAGATTGATATTTGTCCAAATAGTTGTAACTATTGGAATTGCTTAGAAAATAGCTTAGTTTTTAAATCTCTTGCTTAATAATTTTTAAAATATTAATAAAGTAGTATTATTTTATTTTTGATACGTTATTAATTGAAACAATTGTTTTATGACAAGACAAAAAGTTAAAATAATTTTAAATAGATAATTGTTCAAATAGTCATATCTAATTAAAATTGTTCAGTAAATAGATTTATTTTTTTAAATCTCTTGCTTATTAATTTTTTGAATGTTAATACATTAGTATTATTTTATTCCAAATAAGTTTGTATGAACTAAAATAATAGTTTTATGACTAAACAAAAGGTTAGAACAATTTGAAATAGATAATTGTTCAAATAGTCTTAACTATTTAAACTGGTTTAACAAACATATATATTTTTTAAATCTCTTACTTATTAATTTTTAGAATATTATTAAATTAGTATCATTTTAATCGAATAAGCTTATGTGAAAAGAAACAATTGTTGTATGACAAAATAAAGATCATTACGATTTGAGATAGATAATTGTTCAAATAGTTATAATTATTTGAACTAGTTCAGTAAATAGATTTAGTTTTTAAATCACTTATTAATTTTCAAAATATTAATAAATTTGTATTATTTTATTTTGAATATGAATAGAAACAATTGTTTTACCACAAAACAAAAGGTCATAATAATTTAAAATAGATAATTGTTCAAATTGACATAACTATTTGAACTTGTTCGATAAACATATATATTTTTAAATCTCCTACGTATTAACTTGCAAAATATTAATAAAGTAGTATTATTTTATTCTGAATAAACTTGTATGAATAAAAACAATTGTTTTATGACAAAACAAAAGATCCTAACTATTTGAAATAAAAAATTGCTCAAACAGTCATAATAATTTGAGCTTACTCAGTAAACAGATTTATTTTATAAATCTTTTACTTATTAATTTTTGAAATATTAATAAACTAGTATTATTTTATTTCAAATAAGCTTGTATGGACAGTAACAGTTTGTTTATCACAAAACAAAAGGTCATAACTATTTGAAATAAATAGCAAATATTCAAATGAGAACTTTGAAGGCCGAAGGGGGGAAAGGTTCCATGTGAATAGCACTTGAACATGGATTAGTCGATCCTAAGTGATGGGGGGAGTTAGTCCAACAGCGCATTGAGTGCGAGCTTTGAAAAAGAATCGGGTTAAAATTCCTAAGCCAGAACGCCGAGGCTAATGGCAATGTTAGGGAGTTTGGAGTCATCGGTAGGGGCCTCGGGAAAAGTTATCTTTTTGGTTTAACTACCTACCCACCCTAGAAATGGCTCAGCTGGAGGTAGGGTCCAGTGGTCGAAAGAGCACCACATGTCACATGGTGTCTAGTGCACCCTCAACGGCCTTGAAAATCTAAAGGATCATGCTATCCGTGCCCAGTTGTACTTATAACCCCATTAGGTTTCCAAGGTGAATAACCTCTGGTCAATGGAACAATGTAGGCAAGAGAAATTGACAAAATGGATCTATAACCTTGAGAAAAGGATTGGCTCTAAAGGCTAGGCACTAGGGTCCCAGTGTCGAACCCATCAACTACTAGAGCACTACTCGAGTTGCTTCTATGACGAGAGTAGGTCACCGCATGCCGACCAAGGGATGGATTGGGAAAGGCTCCCTCAAGGGCTTTTCTTGGTTGATGAACAGTTGACTCAAAACTAATATAGACAAGGGAATCTGATTGTTTAATTAAAACAAAAGCATTGTGATGGTTATTACGGATGTTCACGCAATGTGATTTCTACCTAGTGCTTTGAGTGTCAATGTGAAGAAATTCAACCAAGCATGGGTAAATGGTGGAAGTAACTATGACTCTCTTAAAGTAGTCAAATGCCTTGTTATCTAATTAGTGATGCACATTAATGGATTAATGATATTCCCATTGTCCCTGTCTACCATCTAGCGAAACCACAGCCAAGGGAACGAGCTTGGTAGAATCAACAGAGAGAGAAGACCTTATTAAGTTGACTTTAGTCTAACTTTGTGAAATGACTTGAAAGGTGTAGGATAAGTGGGAGACCTTGAATGAAATTGAAATACCACTATTTTTAACGTTATTTTACTTATTCTATAAATCAAAAGTAGGGCACGACCTTTTTTTTTGGACCTAAGGTCAGCCTCAGTTAGTCAATCTAGGCAAAAAACATTCTTAGGTAGGGAGTTTGGCTGGGAAGGCAAATTTGTTAAAAGATAATGCAGGTGTCCTAAGATTAGCTCAATGAGAACAGAAAAGATATGTGGAACAAAAGGGTAAAAGCTCATTTGATTCTAATTTCCAGTACGGATATGAATTATGAAAGCACGGCCTATCAATCTTTTATACCTTTGGAATTTAAAGCTAAGGGTGTTAGAAAAGTTACCATAGGGATAACTGGCTAGTGCTAGCTAAGCATGCATAGCAACATTGCTTTTTGATCCTTCAATGCCAACTTTTCCTATCATTGTGAAGCCAAACTCACCAAGTGTTGGATTGTTCACCCACTAATAGAGAACATGAGTTGGGTTTAGACTATCATGAGATAGGTTAGTTTTACCTTATTGATGGTAGTGTCGTAATAGTAATTCAACCTAGTAGAGAGGAACTGTTGATTCACACAATTGGTCATCGTGCTTGGTTAAAAGTTAATGGTGCAAAGCTACCATGCGTTAGAATATGATTGAACACCTTTAAGTTAGAATCTAGGCTAGAAGCGACATATGCACTTGTCACCCGATTGTCAACCTACAGTAGAAGCCTATGGCCCCTGAAGGTACATGTTGTAGGTGTAGCCTTTGAGTTGAACAAATTATGTGGGCCTTTTTAGAGCTTAATTCCCACAAAGCGGTAGGTAGAATCCTTTGTAGATGACTTAATTATGTGATAGAGTACTATAAGTGGTAGAGTGGCCTTACTGCCACTCTGCCATGATCCACTAAGATTTAGCTCTTTGTTGCTTCAATTCATCCCTTCCCCTCACACTTATTAAAGTCTAGTCACTTTATTTTTTTAAGCCGTACCTCTTTGGGGTAGAGGATGAATAGTATTCTCCATTGCAATCGATTGGGCTGGTGGATGACACCCCTACCTCAAGCATCCAAGTAAATGACAACCAAATGCCTTTGGTATTTGTTATAGGAATAGGCTCACCCTTGGCACGGCTGGCCCTTGGATTAGTTTTGCCTGCACACCATTGATAGCACTTGGCCCTTAGTTTGTATGGGCAATCGTATCTAACACCATCGCTAGATGCTGGCACTTGTAAAAAATTATCAACCTATGAAACTCAAGTGCTTAGCATAATTCTAACTTGTCAAAGATTCTGCTATAGTTTTAGGCATTCTAGAAGCCCACAAATCTGATCTTCTTAGGACTATGTTTAGGCAATCCCGCACATGGCTTTGATTATGCGCTCGCACTTTGATCATCAGTGCATGCACTTGGGTCTGACTGTGTGACCGCACATTGCTCACAAGCGCATGTACCTAGACCTAGCTTACTTCTACCAAACCTGAAAACCTTGCTTGTGTCTCTAGAGTCTTGATTACTATCCATACCACTATTTTTAGTAGTTCCCTATGACATAAGACTCTAGTAAGCCTTATAGCTTGGTTTGCTTGGTAGTCGAACCCTATCATACTAGAATTGAGATTGTTTTTCAACTTAAAGAGAACTCTTGAGGGACTAGCTTGCGGACCATGACACATACACATGCCTCAATTCATCTAACTGCTCACCAATGCCTACATCTGAGCATGGCTCAATTCTATAAAACTTAAACACTATGCTTAAGCCTCTAGAGTCTTGATCACTACCCATACCACTATTCTAGACTAATGCCCCCTCAACCTAGGCCTCTACTAGGCCTTAAGGCTTGGTCCCTTTGGTAATCAGACCCTTTCTTATTAGAACTGGAACTACTTCTCGACTCAAAGAGAACATTAGGCATGGTCTAGCGTTTAGACCATGACATATGCACTTACCTCGACCACTATTAAGACATGTTGGCCCTTAGTCTTTGCACATGCTTTGACCTCTATCGATACATGCTAGCCTTTTGTATAAATAGTTCCCTTGAACACCATTGGCATATGCTAGGCCACACATCGAGTGTGATATCTTAGGCCTAGACCACATACCATGCACATTACTATCGAGCAGTTGGTGGGTTCAGGCACATTTTCACATTTTTGCCATGCGAATGCCATTTTAATGGCTTGTCAATTCATCTAAGCGTTCACTAGCGCCTACATCTAGGGCTGGCTCAATTTCTTGGAACCCGAACATCGTGCTTGAGCCTTTGGAGTTTTTATCACTACCCATACCACTATTCTTCGCTAGTGCCCATAACCTGGGCCCCTAGTAGGTTTCAAGGCCTAGTCCCCCTAATAGTCAGACCCTTTTCTGCTAGAATTGGAACTGTTCCTAAACTTAGAGAGAACCTTTGGGCCTAGACTAGCTTGCAAACCATGACATAAGTACATGCCTTGACCACTATTAGGATATGTTGGCCCTTAGTCTTGGCACATACTTCGACCATCAATAGCACATGTTGGCCCTTTGTGAGAGCAGTTTCCTTGAACACCATCGACACATGCTAGGTCATGTACCACACAAAAGTATCCTGGGCCCAAGCCTTGCACAATGCATACCATGATTGGGTCGTCGGTGGGTTCCTACACATCTTCACATTTTTGCCATGCCAATGCCATTTTTATGGCTTATAAACTCACATAAGCACTCACTAGTGCCTTCACTTAGGCTTGGCTCAATTTTGCCAAACCTGAACACCGTGCTTAAAGCTCTAGAGTCTTGATCTCTGCTAGTACTACTATTTTGGGCTAATTCCTTATGACCTGGGCCTCCAATAGGCTTCAAGGCCTAGTCCCCCTTGCAATCAAACCCTTTTTCTTATTAGAACTAGAATTGCTCCTTGACTTAAAGAGAACCCTAGGCCTGGATCAACTTATAAATTATGACACATGCATATGCCTTGACCACCATTAAAAGATGCTGGCCTTGGCCTTCATGCATGCTTCGACCACCATTGGCACATGCTAGCCCTTTGTGTAAGTAGTTCCTTTGAACACCAATGGCACATGTTAGGCCATACACCAAGCATAGGTATCCTAGGCTTAGGTCATATACTATGCATACCACGATTGAGTAGTAGATGGGTTCAGGCATATCTTTATATTTTTGCCATGCTAATGCCATTTTTATGGCTTGTAAATTCATATAATGCTTACTAGCTCCTACACCTTGGCTTGGCTCATTTTCACTAAACTTGAACATCGTGCTTGAACCATTAGAGTCTTGATCACTGCCCTTACCATTATTCTAGGCTACTTCTTTATGACCTAAACTTTTAGTATACCTTAAGGCCTGGTCTTCTTGGCTATCAAACTTTGTCTTGCTAGAATTGGAACTGTTGCTCGACTAAAAAAGAGCCTCTAGGCCTAGACTAGCTTGGAAACCATGGCACATGCACATACCTCGACTGCCATTGGGACATGTTGGCCCTTGGTCTTAACACTTGCTTCGACTATCATTGCCACATACTAGCCCTCGGTGCGAGTAATTCCCTCGAATACCATTGGCACATGTTAGGCCATGCACCAAGTACAGGTATCCTAGGCCATAGTCATGCACCATGTACACCATAACCAAGCAATAGGTGGGTTCAAATGTCATGTTTCAAAAGCTAGTACAAGCCAAAGGGTTCTCTCCAAGTTGAGTAGCAGTTCAAGTTCTAGTGAGATAGAGTTTGACATCTAAGGGGACCAATCCTTGAGGTTTACTAGATGTCTAGGTCATGGGGAACTAGCCCAAAACAATGGGATAGGTAGTGATAAAGACTCTAGAGGCTTAGGAAAGGTGTTTAGGTTGGGTAGGATTGAGCTAGGCCTAAGGGTAGGCATTGGTGAGCATTGCATGAGCATCCAATCAAACCCAGGTGAGAGCATTGATGGTTAAAAAATAAGTACATGATCGAGCCTAGGTGTGGGCACACCTGAACACAATCTTGGGAGGATCAATTTTTGAAGCTTCTAGAAAGCCTGATAATCAGCATGATTTCAGCAAGTTAAAGATTGTGCAGCAACACTAATCCCTTAGAATCAAGAATTGTATCTTATCTCCTAAAATCATAAGATTTAAGCCAATGTAATCCTTAGAGTTTAGAAATATATCTTGGCATTAATTGTAAGGGGGACTCAGTTATAAATAGAGAGATTCTCATCCTCATTGTACACACACTAAAACCATTGAGTAATAAATCCTTACTTTTGCCTTAAACTTTGTTTTATTCTTTTGTTAGCCTTTCTGCAAGCACTTATTGTGATCTTCCATTTTGTAACTTACTAGGTGGCCAAGCCTTGTAGTCTAAAGTGTTTATGCACTGTTTCTTATGTTAGGCTAATTTGGGATTTAGAAGAGTCCATTCTTGTGTCCTGGAGTTGTGCAAGCCTGAAGCTTGAGTCTCAACCAGTGACACAAGCACATCTTCATATTTTTGCCATGCAAATGCCATTTTTTTTTGCTTGTAAATTCATAAAATGCTAACCAACACCCACACCTAGGCTTGGCTTAATTTTACCAAACCTGAACATCGAGCCTAATCCTTTAGAGTCTTGACCACTACCTGTAAATTCATAAAATGCTAACCAAGACACCTATACCCCCTAGGCCTAGCTCAATTCTGTCAAACCCGAATAGCAGGCCTAAGCTTCTAGAGTCTTGATCACTACCATTCCATTATTCTAGGCTAGTTCCCCATGACCTAGACCTCTAGTACACCTCAAGGCTTGGTCTCTCTAGCTTTCAGACCTTGTCCTTCTAGAACTAAAACTATTTTTCTGCTCGAAAAAAACACTTGGTTTTGGACCAGCTTGTAGACTGTCACATATGCACCTGCCTCAACTACCATCAAGACATGTTGGCCCTTAGTCTTGGCACATGTTTTGATTACCATCGACACAGGTTGGCCCTTGGTGTAGGTAATTCCCTCAAATATTATTGGCACATGCTGGGCCGTGCATCATGCAGACCATGATTGGGCAATAGTTGGGTTCAAGCACATTTTCATATTTTTGCCATGCCAATACCATTTTTATGGCTTGTAAATTCATATAACAGTCCCCTATGCCTTCATGTGAAGTTTCATGGCAAGATGACTCATTTTTTATTTTTCATGATTTTTAAAATTTTTCATGGTTTGGGATTTTTTTTAAAATTCTTTTAAAAGGAGTTTTGGCCCTAAATTTGGTATACGTGATCCTTGTATTTTTGTAGGCATCCATAAAAAAATTTAGCTAAGAACTCGAAGTGTAGAAGATATTATGGCCATTTGAAAAAAACATCCTTATTTTAGACACTTGAATGGCTACTGGTTGCAAACCTGTAAAAGTTCTTATGCTTTTTTAAGGGGTTGTAAGTTGTTGAGGTTCCTTGGGGAATAAGGGGCCAATAAAAGGGCTAAGGACTAGCACCCATTATAAATCATGTGCACACACCCCCTGGCCCCTTTCCCCAATTGTTGGAACCCTCAATGCCATTGACTAAGTTCTCCAACAATCTTTCGGTGATGGTGCCCTAGGCAAAAAATGGGCACCAATACATGCCTGAGCCTAGCATATGCATCAGGGCCCATAATCAAACTTTAGCCAAGGCCTCGACTATCATCAACACATGCTGACACATGGTATGGGTACATGCCTTGACCATCATCAGCATAAGTTGGCCTTTGGTAAGGGCACCTACCTCGACCACCACCGACACTAGCTGGCTTTGGTATGGGCAATTGCCTTGATCACCATTGGTACATACTAGCCCTTGGTAAAGGCACATGCCTCGATTAATATCGATAAAAAATGGCCTTTGGTGTAGGTAGTTACCTCAAACACCATTGGCATATACTGGCCCTTGTTACAGGCACTTACCTGGAACACCATCAGCACATGTTGGGCCTTGGTGTGGACACATGCCTAAACCACCATCAACACTTATAAACCCTCGTGCAAGATATGCCTATTTGAGTTCCTCATTATAGATACTTTAATGACTACTGCTAACATATTTATAAAATCTATCATGCCTTTTAGGGGTGATTATCCGGTCCCCATTTTACCCCCATAAGAGAGTAGGTGTGCATGATAGGCTTGTTGTTGCAAACATCCATGGCAATGTCCCTAGAGCAAAATCTAGGCCATGCATGCCTTCTGGTCATATTGTCAAACAACTAGTTGCTTTGGTGACCTATAGGAGCTCATAGCCTTAACTGGTTGGTATGCATATGGAAAAAGGTCTCAGTTAGCTGAGCTCAAGCCCATGCCTATGATTGATGCTGCCCTAAACCCTAGGCCAAGTCCCTAAATCAGGCAACAACTTCTTAAAGTGGTATAAGTAGAAGCTCTAGTCACTGGCTTAGTTTGGCTAAGTCTTTTAAGTATTTGGTAGTCCCGTGGTCCCTTATCATCGACCATAAAAATGCCTTGGCTTGGCCAAGCCCGTGTATGTAGCCCATGCTACCCTAGGAACAAATCCCTAAATCAAGCAACATCCCTTTAGGGTGATGGCTATGGAGATTTCATGTGTTGTCTCGGCTAGACCAAGCATTGGTGGTGTCATGCCATTGTTACCTATTGGATGGCAAGGGTAGTCTTATGGCCCTTTCTTGTGTTTTTTCCATGCCAAGCAGTTGTGGCATGGCCTCGTACATTATTTCCTCCTCTTGCTCATTGAGTAATTAATTGGTTGGGTTGTGGACTAGTGTGTATAGATGCTGTCATTTGTATGCAAAAGGCATATGAGTGATGTTATGATTATGCATGTTGGTAGGCTCTATACTTGATGCATCAAATTGTCAACCCATCAACCTTTTCAATCTCCCCTTATGTGGTCATCGTAACTTGGGGGTGCAATCGGGATCCTATGCTACATACCTAAATTGATGGTAATTGGATGTCTTGTAATCCATCATTCTTCTTATATCATTAAGGGCTATAGGTCAAACCTCAATCATGTGTTGTGTCCTAAGTGTGCCACCCAAACCTCTATAGCCACATTGGTGCACTAGTGTTTGATCGTGCTATTGGATATGAAATATTTTGTGGGTATAGGCTCTTGACCCTTGCGCATCTGTTACTATGCATTTTACAAGCTTGACATGCATGATGCTTGTGCTTTGTGTTGGCTATCTCCGTTGGTCAGTTAGTGCATTGAGGCCCATGCAGTGCCAACATCCTAAAGGATTGCTACTTGGTTGATCCTACTAAGTAGTCATATGCTCGTCTCAAAGATTAAGCCATGTTTATGTAAGTTTGAACTAATTCAGACAATGAAATTATGAATGGCTTATTAAATCAATTATAGGTTATTTGATGGTATATACTACTAGGATAACTGTAGTAATTCAAGAGCTAATATGTGCAACAAACCCTAACTTTTGGAAGGGATGCATTCATTAGATAAAAGGTCTACACAGGCTTTACCCATTACTCTGATGATTCATGATAACTAGATAGATCACACAGCCTATATGTCAGAGATGCATCATTCAAAATTTGACCCTATCAACTTTTGATAGTAGGATAATGGCCTACTATGGTGGTGATGGGTGATGGAGAATTAGGGATTGATTCCAAAGAGAGAGCCTGAGAAATGTCTACCACTTCCAAGGAAGCAATAGGTGCATAAATTACCCAATCCTAACATAGGGAGGTAGTTGAAAATAAATAACAATACCAAGCTTTATGAGTTTGGTAATTGGAATAAGTACAATCTAAATCCCTTAATGGGGATCCATTAGAAGGTAAGTCTAGTGCTAGCCTGTGGTAATTCCAACTCCAATAGCATATATTTAAGTTGTTACAGTTAAAAAGCTTATAGTTAAAACTAGGATTGGGTTGTTCGATCCACCTCATAGTGAGTAGCAAGCTAGTCTTCCCTACTACTGGTGAGGCACTCCTAGCCTTAATTGGCCAAGTCTTTCCTCTAACATTGTTACTTTGAAGAAATTAGAATGCTCAAAGTAGGCTTGTGCTTGTATATATTAGCATAGGATAACATCATAGGATTTTAGTCTTAATGTGTTAGCCTTCGAGATAAGAGTAATTACTAATAGAGACAATTAGGAGCATTCAAATTTTATAGTTAAAAGTGAAATTTTTGGATTTATGAAACATGAACAACTACAAAAGCATTTTCCAACGATGTTTTCATTAATCAATAATGAAAGTTAGGGCTTAAAGATGATCAAATACCATCCTAGTCTCAACCATAAATGATGTCGGCCAGGGATCGATGGATATTACTTTTAGAACTCCACCAACACCTTATGAGAAATCAAAGTCTTTGGGTTCCGGAGGAGTATGGTTGCAAGGTTGAAACTTAAAGGAATTGACAAAAGGGCATCACCGAAAGTAGAGAGTGTGGCTTAATTTAACTTAAGAAAGGAAAACTTACTAGGTCCAGACATAGTAAGGATTGATAGATTGAGAGCTCCTTTTTTATTCTATGGGTGGTGGTGCATGGCCATTCTTAGTTGGTGAAGTGATTTGTCTAGTTAACTTCATTAAAGAACAAGACCTTAGCCTGCTAACTAGGTACGTTGAGGTGATCCTTCGTGGCTAGCTTCTTAGAGGGACTATGGCCACTTAGGCTAAGGAAGTTTGAGGCAATAATAGGTTTGTTATGCCCTTAGATCTTCTTGGCCACACACTTGCTACATTGATGTATTCAAAGAGTTTATAGCCTTGGCTGACAAGCCTGGGTAATCTTTGAAATTTCATCATGAATGTTATCATTTAAAGGAAGGAAAAGTCGTAACAAGGTTTCAGTAGGTGAACATACAGAAGGATCATTGTCCAAAAGATCATTGTCAAAACCCACTTAACGAATGACTCATGAACACGTTAACGAAACACCAAAAGGGTGAGGGTGCCTTCATGCCCTGAGCCCCTTTTAGCCTCAGGCGGGTGTGACACTTCATTCTACCTCTCGGAGGGGCAAAATGATTGGTGTTGTTGCCTGCGACTGAATAACAAAGCCATAGAGTGAATTTTGCCAAAGAACCAGAATGAAAAAAAATGCATGTGCCATAACCATCCTATTTGCGATGTGTGCATGGTCAGCATTATGACTCCTTTTGCCATGAAAAATAAAAAATGACTCTCGACAATGGATATCTCAACTCTTACATTGAAGAAGAATGTAGTGAAATGCAATACTTGGTGTGATTGCAAAATCTCGTGAACCATCGAGTCTTTGAATGCAAGTTATGCCTTAAGCCATTAGGCTGAGGGCACACTTGCCTGGGTGTCATGCACTGTCACCCCCTCTAAACCCCCGCCCATCGAGCTCTAGGTGAAGGGCGTGGAAGATGGCCTTTTGTGATCTTGTCAGTCATGGTTGGCCCAAAAATGAGACCTTGGCAACGATAACGCTGTGACCATCAGTGGTAAAGCCCCTAATGTGCCTTATCTTTCATGACATGTACTTGTTGTCCACCCAGACCCTATTAGATCCCCTGTATCACTTGGTTGATGCTTGCATCATGACCTCAGGTTAGGCGATTAGCCACTAAGTTTAAGCATATCACTAAGTGAAGGAAATGAAATTAACAAAGATTCCTCTAATAGCGGCGAGCAAACTGAAAATAGCCTAGCTTGAGAATTAGACACCTTCAGTGTCCAAATTGTAGTTTGGGGAAGCGTCCTCAATGGTAGACTGGGCCCAAGTGCCTTAAAAAAGGGTGCCAAGAGGGTGAGAGTCCTATTGTGCCTAGACCCTTTCATAGCACTAGGCATTGTATGTGAGTTGGGTTGTTTGGGAATGCAGCCCTAATCAAGGGGTAAATTCTATCCAAGGCTAAATATGGGTGAGAGATCGATAACAAACAAGTACCATAAGGGAAAGATGAAAAAGACTTTGAATAAAAAGTCAAAAAGTACTTAAAATTATCGAAAGGGAAACAGATGGGGGTCGACAATGCACCTTGATTAGATGTGGAATAGTGATAGCTGATTCGCTGATCAACTTAAGGCATGGATCATCATGGGTCATGATGGTGGCCCAAGCCTAGGCTTTCGATATGCCTATAGAGTTGTTATTGCCGTGATCATGGAATGTAGCACACATCATCTCGATGTGCCTTGACATCGGCATGCTTTAGGCATTAGCCTGTGGTCTCACCATTTGACCCATTTTAAAACACAGACCAAGGAGTCTAACATGTGTGCTAGTCAATAAGCTAAAAAACCCATAAAGATGCAAGGAGTTGATTGGCGGGATCTCTCATGGGTGCACCATCGACTGACCTTGAACTTTTTACGAAGGGTTCGAGTGTGAGCTGCTGTTAGAACCCAAAAGATGTGAACTATGCCTAAACAGGCAAAGCCAAATGAAACTTTGGTGGAGGCCTACAGTGATAATGATGTGCAAATCATTTGTATGACTTGGGTATAGGGGTGAAAGACTAATCGAACCATCTATAGCTGGTTCCCTTTAAAGTTTCCCTTTAGGATAGTTAGAGCCCTTGGCATGTTCTATAGGGTAAAGCCAATAATTAGAGGCATTGGATGGACAACCCTCGATCTATTCTCAAACTTAAATAGGCAAGATGGCATGTCACTAGCTAAGCTTTCTCTTAATGAAGTAATAGACCATGTGGCATTTGGATGGATGCTTCCCCACAAGTAGCCAAGGATAGTTTGATATCTAAATAGGCAACCAACAAGCCACAAATTAATCTCAAGAATATATAACGATATATTGGGCCATATTAGGAGCACACCAAGGCAACCTTCGATGTTCCCATAAGAAAAAATTGTTTTAT
>NW_019168480.1:68476-117042 GCF_002303985.1 Durio zibethinus
TATAAAATAGTATTATTTTTGAATAAGCTTTTCTGAACTAAAACAATTGTTTTATGAAAAAACAAAAGGTCTTAATAATTTTAAATCGATAATTGTTCAAATAGTCATAACTCTTTGAACTTGTTCGATAAACACATTTATCTTTTCCAATCTCTTGCTTATTAATTTTGGAATGTTAATAAATTAGTATTATTTATTCCGAATAAGCGTGTATGAATTGAAAACAATTATTATATGACTAAACAAAAGGTTAGAACTATTTGAAATAAATAATTATTCTAATAGTCCTAACTATTTGAACTGGTTTGACAAATACATTTATTTTTTAAATCCTTCACTAAGTTTTGGAATATTATTAAATTAGTATTATTTTTGTCAAATAAGCTTGTATGATCAGAAATGATTGCTTTATGAGGAAACAAAGATCATAATGATTTGAGATTGATATTTGTTCCAATAGTCCTAACTATTTAAACTAGTTTAGAAAACAACTTTAGTTTTAAATCTCTTGTTTATTAATTTTTGAAATATTAATAAAGTAGTGTTATTTTATTTCTAATAAGTTTTTATGAAATGAAACAATTATTTTATAACAAAACAAAAGATCATAATGACTTTAAATAGATAATTGTCCAAATAGTCAAATCTATTTGAACATATTTGATAAATAGATTTATATTTTTTAAATCTTTTGCTCATTAATTTTTTGAATGTTAATAAATTACTATTATTTTATTCTGAATAAGATTGTATGAACTGAAATAATTGTTTTATGACTAAACAAAAGGTCATAACAATTTGAAGTAGATAATTATTATAATAGTCTTAACTATTTAAACTAGTTTAGCAAACACATTTATTTTTCAAAGCTCTTATTAATTTTTGGAATATTATTAAATTAGTATTATTTTAATTCGAATAAGCTTGTATGAAAAGAAATAATTGTTTTATAACAAAATAAATATGATAACGATTTTAGATAGATAATTATTCAAATAATAATAACTATTTAAGCTGTTTCGGTAAACAAATTTAGTTTTTAAATCTCTTATTAATTTTCAAAATATTAATAAATTGGTATTATTTTATTTTGAATAATTTTGCATGAATAGAAACAATTATTTTATGACAAAACAAAAGGTCATAACGATTTGAAATAGATAATTGTTCATATAGACATGACTATTTGAACTTGTTCAGTAAACAAATTTATTTTTTAAATCTCTTACATATTAATTTTTAGAATATTAATAAATTAGTATTATTTTATTCTAAATAAACTTGCATGAATAGAAACAATTGTTTTATGATAAAACAAAGGATCATAACTATTTGAAATAAATAATTGTTCAAACAAGCATAATTATTTGAACTTGCTCGGTAAACAGATTTATTTTTTAAATCTTTTACATATTAATTTTTGGAATATTAATAAACTAGTAATATTTATTTTGAATATGCTTGTATGAACAGAAACAATTGGTTTATGATAAAACAAAATGTCATAATTATTTGAGATAGATAATTATTCAGATAGTCATAACTATTTGAACTTGTTTGGTAAATAAATTTATTTTTTAAATCTCTTACTCATTAATTTTTGGAATATTAATAAAATAGTATTATTTTATTTCGAATAAGCCTATATGAACTGATATAATTGTTTTATGACGAAATAAAAGATCATAACAATTTGAAATAGATAATTATTTAAATAGTTATGACTATTTAAACTTGTTTAATAAACATATTTATTTTTTAAATCTGTTACTTATTAATTGTCAAAATGTTAATAAATTAATATTATTTTAATTCGAATAAGCTTGTATGAACAAAAACAATTGTTTTATGGCAAAACAAAAAGTCATAACGATTTGAAATAAATATTTATTTAAATAGTCACAACTATTTGAATTTATTTGGTAAATGTAGTTATTTTTTAAATCTTTTATTTATTAATTGTATGAATATTAATAAATTTGTATTATTTTAATTGAAATAAGCTTGTATGAATAGAAAAAATTATTTATGACAAAACAAAATGTTATAGCAATTTGAAATAGGTAATTATTCAAATAATCATAACTATTTGAACTTGTTCGATAAATAGATTTAGTTTTTAAATCTCTTACTTATAAATTTTTGAAATATTAATAAATTAGAATTATGCTATTCCAAATAAGCTTGTATGAATAGAAACAATTGTCTTGTGACAAAACAAAAGGTCATAATGATTTGAAATAGATAATTGTTCAAATAATTATAACTATTTGCACTAGTCAAGCCAACAGATTCATTTATTAAATTTGTTACTTATTAATTTTTAGAATATTAATAAACTAGCATTATTTTATTCCAAATAAAACTATATCAATAGAAACAATTGTTTTATGACAAAACAATTGGTCATAACGATTTGAAATAAATAATTATTCAAATTGTTACAACTATTTGAACTAGTTTGGTAAATATATTTATATTTTAAATCTCTTAATGTTAGCCTTGAATTGATCCTTATTTTGAAATGACAAAGCATTAAGATAAATAAGCTTGATCAAGATTTTGAAAAAGATTTATTTAGTACATGTTCTTAAGTTTTATATTTTGGTACTAAATAAATAATATGATTTTCAAAGCTTAAACAAACCTTTCTTTGTTTTCATATTTCTCACACCAAATCTACCTATAAAGATTATTTATTTGAGCTTAAATGAAAGTCCAATTGTTTTTTTAAAGTGAATTTATTCATTTTGGACTTAATACAATTTTAATAATATTGGTTTTGAGAAATAAATTAACTTAAGAAAGTTGTTTTACAAGAACAAAGTTTTCCAACATTGAATTTGTTTCATTTTTCTGTATTAATTCACAAAGTTTTAATATTTGAATTTTATATGGTTGGAAAGCTCTTTGAGTCTACTTTCTAATGGATCAAACAAAATCAAAATCCAAATTTTCTAAGAAAAGATTTTGAATTTTTACTAGACACTCTGTAGTTGTCTAAAAACTGCATAAGGGGTAAATTTGAAAATTCACTATAATTCGTATACAGTGAATTAGGTGATGAACTTTATATGGATAGAAAGCCCTTTAATATAGTTTCTAAATCTTCAGACGGTTTGTAATTTGGATTTGTATAACTCAAGATATGATCAAATTAGTGAGTAGAGTGCAAAACAGGAGACAACCACCCAACCATTGACAGGATCGATCCCCTCATGGAAGGGATCGATCGGGTCATGCTTTTTAAGCATGAAATGGCATAAAACTTGAACCAATCGATCCCCTCAAGGAAGGGATCGATCGGGTCTGGGCAGAATCACACCAACGGCTATTTTTTCATGCTTTCAATGGCTATTTTCTTCTCCCAAGCATCCCCAATGGCTACTCCTTCAATTTCTCTATAAATTGGGCACTCCAACACACCTAGAAGAATGATGAATCAAGAGAGCAAGAGCCAATAAGCCATATTTTCATTCTCTCAAAGAATCAAGAGTTTTTAGAGCTTCAAAGTCCATATCTTTGTATTTATTGTATCCAAATTATATTTGTTGTTCATTCATCATTTTCTTGTACTTAAACTTAGCAAACACTTAGCCTTAGAGAGGTTGTTCTATTGTTTGCAAAATTACCTTTGATATACAAGGGTGGAAGAGAATAGGAGGTGAGGTATCATCTTGAGAGCTTTGTAGTGAGATTGGGTAAAATACTACAAAGGGTAGAGGTTTCTATCTTAAGCCTTAGAAAGAAAAAGATAGGTTGTATTTTCAATTCAAGAATAGTGGATTGAAGCCTTGGTGTGGACAACCAAGAAGAAAGGATGTAGGTGCCTTGTGGAAAATGATCGAACCTCTATAAATCATTATGTTTGATTTCTCTATTCCTATCTCCTTACAATTTATTATTGTTTATATTTGATTTTAGGTTCATTAATTGTTATTGTTTGCATTATATTTTCATCAAAAGTGCTTATTGTTTTAATTTCCATTCAACTATATTGAAATCATTGTTTGGGAAGAATTTGGAGAAATCCAATTCACCCCCTCTGGATCACCATCTCACTAAAAGCTAACAATTGGTATCAGAGCTTTGGTCTCTTTTTTGTAAGTTTAACCACCTTGAGTAAAGATCCTATGGCTCAACTTAGGTTTCAAGATGGTGAGGAAGTCCTCAAAGCTCCTATGTTTGATAAATTTGAATTTTGTGAATGGAGAAAGAGGATGAAGATATTCATAATGGCCCAAGATTTTAGAGCTTGGAATGTGGTTGAAAAAGGGCTTGGAATTCCTTCAAATGATGCAAACTGCATGAGGCAAGTGATGGATGATGCCAAGGCCAAGTGCTTACTATATGGAGCTCTTGACTCCCACAAATTCAACTTGGTATCAAAGTGTCCAACCTCAAATGAGATATGGGAGAAATTGGATGAAATACATGAAAGACAACAATCCAATCGAAATGCATCATGTCTCATGGCTCTTGAAGATCCGGAGGTAACCTCTAATTCTATTGATTCAAATTCATATGCTTTTGATGAATTGCAAGATGCTTATAATGAGCTATATCTTGAATATGAATCAATGAAGAGGAAATATAAGAAAATGATTTCAAAGTTGAATGTAGAGAATGAGTTTTTAATGAATGCAAAAAATGTTTTGGAAAAAAAAATGAAAAATTGAAAATAGATTTTGAAACCTCTCAAAATAGGTATAAAATTTTAGAAAAAGGAAATTTTGATTTGAAAAAGAAATTTGATGTTTTGATGAATGAAAAACAAGAGTCTTTAGATAAGAGTTTAAGTGCTAAAATGATTAAATGCAATTTTTGTAATTTTCATGGTCATACTATACATACTTGTCCTATTAAAAGAAAAGTTCCATTTAGAATTAGGCAAGTATGGGTTCCTAAAGGAACAAGAGACTTGCTCACTAACTCTCAAGGACCCAAAGCAATTTGGGTACCAAAAATCAAATGAGATTGTCTCTTGTAGGTGTGCTAGAGCAAGGAGCCACAATGTGAGATTGAAGATTGAATACTCTAGACACACAATGGAGATGGGTAACCTCTAAACTTTATTTGAAGAGAATTTGAATTTAGTTACCTATTCTTGATGAAATTTGAATGCTTGATTGATTATGCAAAATTTGGTTGACATTGATAACAAGACATATGTTGCATAATCTTATAAAAAAATGTGAGCTTGAATTGAATATGCATTTATTTTGCTCTTAAGTATGTTTGAGTTGCTTGTTGAAATTAATTGTGATATAAAACTTTTCTAAATGGGTTGAAAAACTTAAATGTGTGTTTAAACATATTTGCTTTTCTTAATAGCCTTTTTCAAGGAAATATAGGGATTAAGAGTTGACTTTTTGATTTCCTTGTTTCTAATGCCAAATGACCACTTGAACAACTTTGTTTTGTCATTTGAAATTTGTTGGAATGGTTCAAGTTGGTTAAAAATGAGCTTGACTAGTTTTGAGATTTATTAAGGTATTTTTCAAGCAAAAATGAGTTTTAAAGTGCAAAAATCAAAATCCTAAACCTATTAAGCTTTGAATGATTTATCCTATGGTATTTTGCATAAATATACTTGTTTGAATGATTTTAGCATGATGGAAATGATATTTGTGACTTTTATGCATATTGATTTGTAATTGTTGAACATGCTTATATATGACCATGTTGATTAAAATTACTCAATTTGTTCTCAATGCTTGGATAGTGTGAAAATTTTTTTATATTTTAAATTGTTATAACTCTTGATTTGTGAATTGATGAACATCTTGTGCTTAAGTGATATATATATTGATTCTTTGTTCATCTATATTTTTGGTCAAGGTATGTGCTCATACGATGATTGATTCAACTTGACCTTAATACTTGTGATTTGAAAGTGCTTAAATTGTTTATTTCTTAATTTGTGAAATACCTTTGTAATGTGCTTGCTCTTGTGCTTAAATCTTAAATATTGATGTTTGATTGTTCATCTTTTGATTTTTTTTATAGTCTTGAAATATGCTTTAATTCTTTATCCTTATTAATTCAAGATTTATTTCTTCTCTTGTGTTGATGAATTGATGAACATTATGTGCTTAAATGGAATATATTGATTCTTGGTTCATCTCTAGTCTTGGTCAAGATATATGCTTGTATGATCATTAATTCAATTTGACCTAATGCTTTTGATTTAAAATGCTTGAATTGTTTAATTTTTGAAATATGCTTATTTTTGTGCTTAAATGTTTTATTAATTTGTTAAATATTTTGGATCTTGTGCTCAATTGATATATCTCTTGATTTGTGATTTTAAATATGATGAACTAGTTGCTTGGAAATGATATGTGTTATTGCCTCATCTATTGTTCTTGTTCAAGTGGTGTATACATGATAAATGTGGTTTTCTTGACTTGACATTGTTGCAACATGACTTAAGTAAATGAATTTCTTATGATGCTTATTTTTTTGCTTAAGTCATTGTTGATTGGTGGCCTATAATTTGTGTAGACATATTTATGCTATTGTGCTAAAATTTTCTTGAATTTTTTTTTTTATAAATATGTCTTCCTTGAGCTTTTAGTTTTTATATGGCTTAAATTTTTTTTGACTTATTCCTTAGTGATTTATTGAATATATATGAATATTGAATATGTCTATTTTGTGTTCATGAATGATCTAAAAGGTTTGATTTTTTCACATTACATGAGAACTTTTGCTTTAGTGCCATTCTTGTGCTATTTAATGCTTAAATTGATATATGGCCTCTAGCTTAAGTATATATCTCCCTTGCAATTGACAACTTATGCTTAGTGAATAAATGTTCTTTTGCCTATAATGACTTAGAATATGGAATTGTTTTCTAACAATTGGTATAATTTTGATCAATTGACATTCTTGATGCTATTAATGAACATTTTTTGTCAAGAATATTTTCTAAGTCTATGCCATGAGAACTTGAAGTGAGTATGAATGGCCCAACAATTTTGGAATTTCAAGTATAGTGAGCGAAGCATGTCATCCTCATCAATCAAGCCTTAGTTTTGCTCAAATGAAGTGGATTGGAGAATTAAAAGTCAAATGAGCACAACAACAAAGCTTGACAGGGATGGAGGTAAATGTATCAACTTTATGATATGATGTATGAGTTTGAGTACATATACATGCTTGCTTTAATATATGCAAATATATGATTTGTGAACACATTACATAAATTAATCACCAAGCTACTTAGTAGATATTGTTCTAATATTTTTTGAAAGCTTGGATTGATTAATTCACCTTCATTGATATTCATGCCTAGTTCTTAATTGTTTTGATGAGATTGATAGTTTCAATGCATGAATATTTGGTCAATGCATGAATCCTGAACATGGATACGAGTTAAATTGATTGATTTTTTATACATTTTATGATTGAATCCATTGAGATAGGCATCTACCATATTGTGTCTAAAGGTTTGCATTTTTTTGGGTAAGTTGCTATACATGTTTTGAATTTTCTTGCATATGCTTGTGTGATTTTGTTTGAAATAAATATATGTTTGATTACTTGCATATGCTTAGATTAAATACATTGCTATACATTGAAATAATTTGGATTATAATTGAATAATTATGCTTTCATTATTTCTTTGCTATAGCATATGTGCTCATCATGTTTAAAAAAAAAATCATGTTTATATAAACTTTGTTAGGACATGATGATTGAACATCATTGCTCATTAGTACTTATGATTTATTATATACATGTGAGCTTTTGGTTCTTATTTGGATAGGATAACTTATGAAAGATTACTATTATCATTTATGTATGTATTGAATGAATCTTTCATATGCTTAAAGTATGTTTGTTCTATGAAAGTTGTTGAATAAAATTGCTAACAATTGATATCAAAATTGCTAAAGATTTTTTTTAACTTTCATAGATGCTTATTTATGTGCCTATCCTTGATATAGCTTGTACCTTTCATGCAAAATTGTGTGTGCCTTATATTGATTAATCCTTATTTTGAAAATGAGGAGCAAATTTAGAATACAATTTTGTTTGATTTATTTTGTGATAACAATTGGTATGCTTTATCATTACATATCTTTAACAATTGGTATGAGCTTGTATGCATGTGCTTGAATTTATGCTTAATTGCTATTGATGTTTTAGGTTCTAAGCACATCTTATGCTAACATGATTTATGAGTAGATTGCATATCATTCATTATCCTTTGCTCATAAATTTCATGTAGTAAATTTGATGACTTGTGCTAAAATGCTAAAATTGGATACACTTATGCTTTTGTGCTTGAATACATGTATGTGAACTTGATTGTGCATATTACACTTGATTACATGCATTCAAAATACTCTTGATATTATTGGTATCAAGCATTTTGTCCCATGCCTTGAATTGATCTCTCTTTCTTTTGAAATGACAAAAAGGGGAGAGAGTTTAGAGATATTTCTTCTTGTATGCTTATTGCAATTAATATAGGAGTTTAAAGAGCATAAACAAAAATGAGGAGAAATGTTTCATGAATATATTTGTTAATGATGCCTTTTGTGTTTATTTGCTCATTAATATGCTCATACCTCTTTGCTATGACAAAAAGAGGGAGAAATATCATATGGACAAATTTGCTTATGCTTGACATGCATATGTTTGATTGTGCTTATTTGATATATATGCTCTAACATATGTTTGGTGAGTTGTGTTGGATTAGGATGCATAAATTAAGGGGGAGTTTTTCCATGCATTGTTTAAGGGGGAGTTTTCCAAAATGTCTTTCAAAATCTTAAATGTTTCAAAGAAAGTTTTTCATCAAGCAAATTTATCTTTAAGTTTTGTCATATCAAAAAGGGGGAGATTGTTAGCCTTGAATTGATCCTTATTTTGAAATGACAAAACATTAAGCTAAATAAGCTTGATCAAGATTTTGAAAAAGATTTATTTAGTATATGTTCTTAAGTTTTATATTTTGGTACTAAATAAATAATATGATTTTCAAAGCTTAAACAAACCTTTCTTTGTTTTCATATTTCTCAAACCAAATCTACCTTTAAAGATTATTTATTTGAGCTTATATGAAAGTCCAATTGTTGTTTTTAAAGTGAATTTATTCATTTTGGACTTAATACAATTTTAATAATATTGGTTTTGAGAAATAGATTAACTTAAGAAAGTTGTTTTACAAGAACAAAGTTTTCCAACATTGAATTTGTTTCATTTTTTTGTATTAATTCACAAAGTTTTAATATTTGAATTTTATATGGTTGGAAAGCTCTTTGAGTCTACTTTCTAATTGATCAAACAAAATCAAAATCCAAATTTTCTAAGAAAAGATTTTGAATTTTTACTAGACACTCTGTAGTTGTCTAAAAACTGCACATGGGGTAAATTTAAAAATTCACTATAATTCGTACACAGTGAATTAGATGAT
The DNA here is from genome assembly GCF_002303985.1 of Durio zibethinus. Next base: position 77,907 of record NW_019168480.1, read on the forward strand.
AAACTTTATATGGATAGAAAGCCCTTTAATATAGTTTCTAAATCTTCAAACGGTTTGTAATTTGGATTTGTATTGCTCAAGATATGATCAAATTAGTAAGTAGAGTGCAAAATAAGAGACAACCTCCTAGCCATTGACAGGATCGGTCCCCTCATGGAAGGGATCTATTGGGTCATGCTTTTTAAGCATGAAATGGCATAAAAATTGAACCAATCGATCCCCTCAAGGAAGGGATCGATCAGGTCTGGGCAGAATCACACCAATAGTTATTTTTTCATGCTTTCAATGGCTATTTTCTTCTCCCAAGCATCCCCAACGGCTACTCCTTCAATTTCTCTATAAATTGGGCACTCCAACACACCAAGAAGAATGATGAATCAAGAGAGCAAGAGCCAATAAGCCATATTTTCATTCTCTCAAAGAATCAAGAGTTTTTAGAGCTTCAAAGTCCATATCTTTGTATTTATTGTATCCAAATTATATTTGTTGTTCATTCATCATTTTCTTGTACTTAAACTTAGCAAACACTTAGCCTTAGAGAGGTTGTTCTATTGTTTGCAAAATTACCTTTGATATACAAGGGTCGAAGAGAACAAGAGGTGAGGTATCATCTTGAGAGCTTTGTAGTGAGATTGGGTAAAATACTACAAAGGGTAGAGGTTTCTATCTTAAGCCTTAGAAAGAAAAAGATAGGTTGTATTTTCAATTCAAGAATAGTGGATTGAAGCCTTGGTGTGGACAACCAAGAAGAGATGATGTAGGTGCCTTGTGGAGAAGGACCGAACCTCTATAAATCATTGTGTTTGATTTCTCTATCCCAATCTCCTTACAATTTATTGTTGTTTATATTTGATTTTAGGTTCATTAATTGTTATTGCTTGCATTATATTTTCATCAAAAGTGCTTATTGTTTTAATTTCCATTCAACTATATTGAAATCATTGTTTGGGAAGAATTTGGAGAAATCCAATTCACCCCCCTCTTGGATCACCATCTCACCTAAAAAGCTAACACTTAATAATTTTCAAAATATTAATAAATTAATGTTATTTTATTCGAACAAACTTATATGAACAAAAGCATTTGTTTTATGACAAAACAAAAGGTCATAACGATTTGAAATACATAATTATTCATACAGCCTTTACTATTTGAACAGGTTTGGCAAACAAATTTATTTTTTGAATCTCTTAGTTATTAATTTTCATAATATTATTAGATTAGTATTATTTTATTTCGAATAAGCTTGTATGAACATAAATAAATGTTTTATGACAAAACAAAAGGTTATAACGATTTGAAATATATAATTGTTCAAATAGTCATAACTATTTGAACTAGTTTGCTAAACAGATTTATTTTTTAAATCTCTTACTCATTAATTTTTGAAATATTATTAAATTAGTATCATTTTATTTCAAATAGGCTTATATGATGAAAAACAATTATTTTATGACAAAACAAAAGTTCATAACAATTTGAAATAGATAATTGTTCAAATGGCCACAATTATTTGAACTGATTCAATAAATTGATTTATTTTTTAAATCTCCAACTTCTCAATTTTTAAAATATTAATAAAGTAATATTATTTTATTTTGAATAAGCTTTTATGAACTAAAACATTTGTTTTATTATAAAACAAAAGGTCATAATGATTTTAAATAGATAATTGTTCAAATAGTCATAACTATTTGAATTTGTTCGGTAAGCATATTTATTTTTTAAAATTTCTTGCTTATTAGTTTTTTGAATGTTAATAAAATAATATTATTTTATTTCAAATAAGCATTTACGAACTGAAACAATTATTTTATAACTAAACAAAAAGTCAAAACAATTTGAAATAGATAATTGTTCTAATATTCTTAACTATTTGAACTGGTTCGACAAACACATTTACTTTTTAAATCTATTACTTATTAATTTTAGAATATTATTAGTTTAGCAATATTTTTCTTCGAATAAGCTTGTATGAATAGAAACAATTATTTTATGACAAAACAAAGATCATAATGATTTGAGATAGATAATTGTTCAAATAGTCATAACAATTTGAACTAGTTTGGTCAATAGATTTAGTTTTTAAATCTCTTATTAATTTTTGAAATATTAATAAATTAGTATTATTTTATTTTGAATAATTTTGTATGAATAAAAATAATTTTTTTACGACAAAACAAAATGTCATAACGATTTGAAATAGATAATAATTCAAATGGACGTGACTATTTGAACTTGTTTGGTAAATAGATTAATTTCTTAAGTCTCCAACTCATTAATTTTATTATATTAATAAATTAGTATTATTTTATTCCAAATAAACTTGTATGAATAGAAACAACTATTTTATGACAAAAACAAAAGTTTATAATGATTTGAAATAAATAACTGTTCAAATAGTTATAACTATTTAAACTCACTCGGTAAATAGATTTATTTTTTAAATCTTTTACTTATTAACTTTTGGAATTTTAATAAATTAGTATTATTTTATTACGAATAAGCTTGTATGAATAGAAACAATTGGTTTATGACAAACAAAAGGTCATATCTGTTCATTAAAAATTATTTAGACTAAAATAATACTGATCTATTAATATTTTAGAAACTCATAAGAGATTTAAAAATTAAATTTGTTCACGAAAGCAGTTTAAATAGTTATGACTATTTGAACAATTACCTATCTCAAATCGTTATGATCTTTATTTTGTCATAAAACAATTGTTTCTTTTCATACAAGCTTATTCAAATTAAAATAATACTAATTTAATAATTTTCCAAAAATTAATAAGTAAGAGATTAAAAATAATAAGTGTTTGTTGAATTAGTTCAAATAGTTAAGACTATTAAAACAATTATCTATTTCAAATCATTCTAACCTTCTTTTTAGTCATAAAACAATTATTTCAGTTTATGCAAGCTTATTTAAAATATAATAATACTAATTTATTAACATTTGAAAAATTAATGAGCAAGAGATTTAAAAACATAAATCTATTTACTGAACAAGTTCAAATAGATTTGACTATTTGAATAATTTTCTATTTAAAGACATTACGAACTTTTGTTTTGTCAAAAAATAATTGTTTCAGTTCATAAAAACTTATTCAAAATAAAATAATACTACTTTACTAATATTTCAAAAATTAATAAGCAAGAGATTTAAAAACTAAATCTGTTTATCGAACCAGTTCAAATAGTTATGACTATTTAAATAATTATCTATCTCAAATCGTTATGATCTTTGTTTTGTCATAAAACAATTGTTTCCATCCATACAAGCTTATTTGGAGTAAAATATTGCTAAACTAATAATATTCTAAAATTAATAAGTAAGAGATTTAAAAAATAAATGTGTTTGCCGAACCCGTTCAAATAGTTAAGACCATTAGAACAATTATCTATTTCAAATCGTTCTGACCTTTTATTTAATCATAAAATAATTGTTTTAGTTCATACAAGCTTATTTGAACTAAAATAATACTATTTTATTAACATTTAGAAAATTAATAAGCAAGAAATTTTAAAAAATAAATCTATTTACCAAACAAATTCAAATAGTTATGACTATTTGAACAATTATCTATTTAAAATCGTTATGACTTTTTTTTATAATAAAACAATTGTTTAAGTTTTTAAAAGTTTATCCAAAATAACATAATATTAATTTACTAATATTTCAAAAATTGAGAAGTTAAAGATTTAAAAAATAAATCAATTTATCAAATCAGTTCAAATAATTATGGCAATTTAAACAATTATCTATTTCAAATCGTTATGAACATTTTATTTTGCCATAAAACAATTGTTTTTCATTATAATGCCTATTTGGAATAAAATAATACTAATTTATTAATATTTCAAAAATTAATGAGTAGGAGATTTAAAAAATAAATCTGTTTATCGAACTAGTTCAAATAGTTATGACTATTTGAACTATTATATATTTCAAATCGTTATAACCTTTTATTTTGTCATAAAACAATTATTTATGTTCATACAAGCTTATTCGGAATAAAATAATACTAATCTAAAAATATTATGAAAATTAGTATCTAAGAGATTTAAAAAATAAATTTGTTTGCCGAACTAGTTCAAATAGTTAAGGCTATATGAATAATTATCTATTTCAAATCATTATGACCTTTTGCTTTGTCATAAAACAAATGTTTTTGTTCATATAAGTTTGTTCAGAATAAAATAATATTAATTTATTAATATTTTAAAAATTAATGAGAGATTTAAAAAATAAATCTATTTACTAAACCAGTTCAATTAGTTATAACAATTTGAACAATTATTTATTGCAAATCATTATGACCATTTGTTTCGTCATAAAATAATTTTTTCTATTAATACAATCTCATTCGGAATAAAATAATGCTAATTAATTAATATTCTAAAAATTAATAAGTAACAGATTTAAAAAATTAATCTGTTGGCCTAACCAATGCAAATAGTTTTGATTGTTTGAACAATTATCTATTTCAAATCATTATGACCTTTTGTTTTGTCACAACAATTGTTTCTATTCCTATAAGCTTATTCAGAATAACATAATTCTAATTTATTAATATTCTAAAAATTAATAAGAGATTTAAAAACTGAATTTGTTTATTGAATAAGTTCAAATAGTTATGACTATTTGAGTGATTACCTATTTTAAATTGCTATAACCTTTGGTTTTGTCATAAAATAATTTTTTCTATTCATACAAGCTTATTTTAATTAAAACAATACAAATTTATTAATATTCAAACAATTAATAAGTAAAAGATTTAAAAAACAACTCTATTTACTGAATAAATTCAAATAGTTATGACTATTTGAACAATTATTTATTTCAAATCATTATGACTTTTCGTTTTGTCAAAAAACAAATTTTTTTTCATAGAAGCTTATTTGGATTAAAATAATATTATTTATTAATATTTCAACAATTAATGAGTAAAAGATTTTAAAAATAAATATGTTTACCGTACAAGTTCAAATAGTCATAACTATTTGAATAATTATCTATTTCAAATCGTTATGACATTTTGTTTCATCATAAAACAATTATATCTGTTAATATAGGCTTATTCAAAATAAAATAATACTAATTTATTAATATTCCAAAAATTAATGAGCAAGAGATTTAAAAAATGAATCTATTTACCAAAAAGTTTGAATAGTTATGACTATTTGAACAATTTTTTATTTCAAATCATTATGACATTTTTTTTGTCATAAAATAATTGTTTCTGTTCATATAAGCTTATTCCAAATAAAATAATATAAATTTATTAATATTCCAAAAAATTAATAAGTAAAAATTTTAAAAATAAATCTATTTTCTAAACACATTCAAATAGTTATGATTGTTTGAACAATTATCTATTTCAAATAGTTATGAGCTTTTGTTTTGTTATAAGCCAATTGTTTCTGTTCATACAAGCATATTTGAAATAAAATAATACTAGTTTATTAATATTTCAAAATTTAATAAGATTTTAAAAAATAAATCTGTTTACTAAGCATGTTTAAATAGTTATTATGCCTATTTGAACAATTATTTATTTCAAATAGTTATGATCTTTTGTTTTGTCATAAAATAATTGTTTCTATTCATATAAGTTTATTTGAAATAAAATAATACTAATTTATTAATATTCTAAAAATTAATAGGTAGGAGATTTAAAAGTAAATCTATTTACCAAACAAGTTCAAATAGTCATGTCCATTTGAATAATTATTTATTTCAAATCTTTATGACCTTTTGTTTTTTAATAAAATAATTGTTTTGTTCATGCAAAATTATTCAGAACAAAATAATACAGATCTATTAAAATTTTGAAAATTAATAAGAGATTTAAAAACTAAATTTGTTTACAGAAATAGTTTAAATAGTTATGACTATGTGAACAATTATCTATCTTAAATCATTATGATCTTTATTTCATCATAAAACAATTGTTTCTTTTCATATAAGCTTATTTGGATTAAAATAATACTAATTTAATAATATTCCAAAAATTAATAAGAGATTTAAAAAATATATGTATTTACGAACCAATTCAAATAGTTAGGACTATTAGAACAATTATCTACTTCAAATCGTTTGGACTTGTTGTTTAGTTATAAAACAATTATTTTAATTCATACAAGCTTATTCAGAATGAAATAATACTAATTTATTAACATTCAAAAAATTAATGAGCAAGAGATTTAAAAAAAAACTATTTATCGAACAAGTTCGAATAGATTTGACTATTTGAACAATTATCTATTTAAAGTCATCAGACCTTTTGTTTTATCATAAAACAATTGTTTCAGTTCATAAAAACTTATCTAAAATAAAATAATACTACTTTATTAATTTTCAAAAATTAAAAAGCAAGTTATGACTATTTGAATAAATATCAATCTTAAATCATTAAGATCTTTGTTTTCTCATAAAATAATTATTTCTTATCATACAAGCTTATTCAAATAAAAATAATACTAATTTATTAATATTCTAAAACTTAGTAAGAGACTTAAAAAAAATAAATGCATTTGCTGAACCAGTTCAAATAGTTAAGACTGTTAGAATAATTTTTAATTTCAAATCATTTTAACATTTTGTTTAGTCATAGAATAATTGTTTCAGTTCAAACAAGCTTACTTGGAATAAAATAATACTAATTTATTAATATTTAAAAAATTAATAAGCAAGAGATTTGAAAAAATAAATTTGTTTATCGAACAAATTTGAATATTTATGATGATTTGAACAATTATCAATTTAAAATCATTATGACCTTTTTTTTGCCATAAACAATTGTTTTAGTTCATAAAAGCTTATGCAAAATAAAATAATACTATTGTATTAATATTTCAAAAGTTAATAAGAGATTTAAAAAATAAATCAATTCAAATAATTATGGCCATTTAAATAACTATCTATTTCAAATTGTTATTACTTTTGGTTTTTTCCTAAAACAATTGCTTTTCAATATAGAAGCCTATTCAAAATAAAATAATACTAATTTAATAATATTTCAAGAATTAATAACAGATTTAAAAAATAAATCTGTTTACCAAACCAGTTCAAATAGTTATGACTATTTGAACAATATCTATTTCAAATTGTTATAACCTTTTGTTCTATCATAAAACAATTGTTTTTGTTCATATAAGCCTATTCGAATAAAATAATACTAATTTAGTAATATTCTAAAATTAATAACTAAGAAATTTAAAAAGTAAATCTATTTGCTAAACTAGTTCAAATAGTTAAGACTACATGAACAATTATTTATTTCAAATTGTTATGACCTTTTTTTTCTCATAAAACAATTGTCTTCGTTAATATAAGTTTATTTGAAATAAAATAATACTAATTTATTAATATTTTAGAAAATTAATCAGTAAGAGATTTAAAAAGTAAATCTATTTACTAAACCATTTTAAATAGTTTTGACTATTTGAATAACTATCTATTTCTAATCATTATAACTTCTTATTTTGCATCAAACAATTGGTCCTATTCATACTATTTTATTCAAAATAAAATAATACTAATTTAAGAATATTCTAAAACTTAATAACCAAAAAAATTAAAAAATAAATCTAATTGTCAAACAAGTTCAAATAGTTAAGACTATATGAACAATTATCTGTTTCAAAGTGTTATGACCCTTTTCTTTTGTTGTAAAATAATTATTTTATTCATACAAGCTTTTTTTATTAAAATAATGCAAATTTAATAATATTTTGAAAATTAATAAATAAGATATTTAAAAATTAAATTTTTTTGTCGAATCAATTGAAATGGTTAAGATTATTAGAACAATTATCTATTTGAAATCGTTCTAACATTTTGTTTTGTCATAAAACAATTGTTTTAGTTCAACAAGCCTATTTAGAATAAATTAATACTAATTTATTAACATTCAAAAATTAATAAGAAAGAGATTTAAAAAAATAAATCTATTTAACGAACAAGTTCAAATAGTTATTACTATTTGAACAAATGTCTATTTAAAATCGTTATAACCTTTTGATTAGTCATAAAACAATTGTTTCAGTTAATACAAGCTTAGATGGAATAAAATAATACTAATTTATTAATACTCACTAAAATAATAAGTAAGAAACTTAAAAAATAAATCTGTTTATCGAATTAGTTAAAATAATTATACTCGTTTGAATGATTATTTATTTTAAATCATTCTGACCTTTTGTTTTGTCATAAAACAATTGTTTTTTTATCATACAAGCTTATATGAAATAAAATAATACTAATTTATTAATATTTCAAAAATTAATAAGTAAAAGATTTAAAAAATAAAAATGTTTATTGAACCAATTCAAATAGTTATGACTATTTAAACAATTATTTAATCTCAAGTCGTTAAGATATTTGTTTTGTCAAAAAACAATTGATTTTTATCATAGAAGCTTATTTGGATAAAAATAATACTAATTTAATAATATTTCAAAAATTAATAAGTAAGAAATTTACAAAATAAATGTGTTTTTGAGCTAATTCAAATAGTTAAAACTATTAGAATAATTATTAATTTCAAATCGTTTTGACCTTTTGTGTAGTCATAAAATATTTGTTTCATATCTTACAAGATTATTCGAAATAAAATAATCTAAATTTATTAACATTCAAAAAATTAATAAGGAAATGATTTGAAAAAATAAATTTATTTATCAAACAAGTTCAAATAGTGATGACTATTTGAACAATTATTTATTTAAAATCATTATGATCTTTTGTTTTGACATAAAACAATTGTTTTAATTCATAAAAGCTTATCCAAAGTAAAATAATACTAATTTATTAATAATTCAAAAATTAATAAGCAAGAGTTTCAAATAAATTTGTTTACTAAACAAATTCAAATTGTTATGACTATTTGAACAATTGTCTATTTAAATTGTTATGACCTTTTATTTTGTGATAAAACAATTATCTGAATCCATACAAGCTTAGTCAAAATAAAATAATACTAATTTATAAACATTCCAAAAATTAATAAGCAAGTGATTTAAAAAGTGAATATGTTTACCGAATCAGTTCAAATAATTAATGTCATTTCAACAATTATCAATTTCAAATCGTTTGTTTGGTCATATAACAATTGTTTTTGATTATATATGTTTATTTGAAATAAAATAATAGTAATTTATTAATCTTTCAAAAATTAATAAGTAAGAGATTTAAAAAAATAAATTTGTTTATCGAACCAGTTTAAATAGTTATGACTATTTGAATAATTGCATACTGAAAATCATTATAACCTTTTGTTCTATCATAAAACAATTATTTTTGTTCATATAAGCTTATTCGAAATAAAATAATACTAATATAAAAATATTCCAAAAATTAATAATTAAGAGATTTAAAAAACAAATTTGTTTGCCAAACTAGTTCAAATAATTAAGACTATATGAACAATTATCTATTTCAAATTGTTTTTGTTTTGTCATAAAGCAATTTTTTCAATTCATACTAGCTTATTCGGAATAAAATAAAATGAATTTATTAATATTTTAAAAATTAATATGTAAGAGATTTAAAAAATAATTTTGTTTGCCTAACTAGTTCAAATAATTATGACTATTTGAGCAATTATCTATTTCAAATCACTATGACCTTTTGTTTTGTCATAAAACAAATGTTTTTGTCCATATAAGTTTGTTCAAAATAAAATAAAACTAATCTATTAATATTTCAAAAATTATAATAGATTTAAAAAATAAATATGTTTGTCAAACCAATTCAAAAAGTTATGACTAAATATTTCAAAAATTAATATAGATTTAAAAAATAAATATGTTTGTTAAACCAATTCAAAAAGTTATGACTATTTGAGCAATTATTTATTTAAAATTGTTATTATTTTTTCTTTTCTTACAAAACAATAATTTATGTTCATAAAAACTTATTCAAATTAAAGTAATACTATTTTATTAATATTTTGACAATTAATAAGTAAAAAATTTTAAAAATAAATATGTTTACTGAACTAGATCAAATAGTCATGATTATTTGTATAAGTATTTATTTCAAATGATTATGACCTTTTTTTTTGTCATAAAAAATTATTTTAGTTCATATCAGCCTATTCGAAATAAACTAATAATAAGTTATTAATATTCTAAAAATTAATAATTAAGAGATTTAAAAAATGAATCTATTTATCGAACAAGTTTAAATAATTATGATTATTTGAAAAATTATCTATTTCAAATTGCTATAACCTTTTGTTTTGTTACCAAATGATCTTTTCTATTCATATAAGCTTACTACAAATAAAATAATACAATTTATTAATATTAAGACAATTACTAGGTAAAAGATTTAAAAAATAAATATGTTTTTCGAACACATTCAAATATTTGTCACTATTTGAATAATTATCTATTTCAAATCATTACGATTTTTTGTTTTGTCATAAACTAATTTTTTTTGTTCATAAAAGCTTATCAAAATAAAATAATACTAATTTATTAAAATTCAAAAAATTAATAAGTAAAAGATTTTAAAAAAATAAATCTATTTACCGAGCGAGTTGAAGTAGTTATGACTCTTTGAACAATTATTTATTTCAAATTTTTATGATCTTTTGTTTTGTTATAAAACAATTATTTCTATTTATGCAATTTTATTTGAGATAAAATAATACTAATTTATTAATATTCCAAAAATTAATAAGTTAGAGGTTTAAAAAATAAATTTATTCACCGAACAAGTTCAAATAGTCATGTTCATTTGAGCTATTATCTATTTCAAATGGTTATAACATTTTGTTTTGTCATAAAACAATTATTTCTATTTATACAAAATTATTCAAAATAAAATAATACTAATTTATTAATATTTCAAAAGTTAATAAGTGATTTAAAAATTAAATCTATTTATTAAACCAGTTCAAATATTCATGACTACTTCAACAATTATCTATCTCAAATTGTTATGATGATTTGTTTTGTCATAAAACAATTGTTTCTATTCATACAAGCTTATTCGAAGTAAAATATTGCCTAAATTAATAATATTATAAAAAATTAATAAGTAAGAGATTTAAAAAAATAAATGTGTTTGCGAAGCTAGTTCAAATAGTTAAGATTATTAGAATAATTATCTATTTCAAAATGTTCTAAACATTTGTTTAGTCATAAAATAATATTTTCAGTTCATACAAGCTTATTTGAAATAAAATAATACTAATTTATTAACAGCCAAAAAATTAATAAATAAAAAATTTTTAAAAATAATTCTGTTTACAAAACAAGTTCAAATAGTTATGACTATTTGAACAATTATATATTTATAAGAAGTACGACCTTTTATTTTATCATAGAATGATTGTTTCAGTTTATAAAAGCTTATGTGAAATAAAATAATATTGCTTTATTAATATTTCAAAAATTGAAAAGATAAAGATTTAAAAAATAACTTAGTTTATCGAATCGCTTCAAATAATTATGGCCATTTAAACAATTATTTATTTCAAATCGTTATAAACTTTTATTTTGTCTTAAAACAATTGTTTTCATCATACAAGCCTATTCGAAATTAAATAATAGTAATTTATTAATATTTCAAAAATTAATAAGTAAGAGATTTAATAAATAAATCTATTTATCGAATCAATTTTTATTTAAACAATTATCTATTTCAAATCATTATAACCTTTTGTTCTGTTATAAAATAATTGTTTTAGTTCATATAAGCTTTTTTAGAATAAAATAATACTAATTTAATAATATTCCAAAAATTGATAATTAAGAGATTTAAAAAACAATATGTTTGTCGAAGTCGTTCAAATAATTAAGACTATATGAGCAATTATCTATTTATAAAAAATTATGGCCTTTTGTTTGGTCATATAACAATTTTTTTTATCATTCAAGCCTATTTGGAATAAAATAATACTAATATGTTAATCTTTCAAAAATTAAAAAGTAAGAGATTTAAAAAATAAATCTATTTACCGAACCAGTTCAAATACGTAACTATTTGAACAATTGTAAACTTCAAATCATTATAACCTTTTGTTCTATCATAAAACATTATTTTGTTCATACAATCTTATTCAAAATAAAAAAATACTAATCTAATAATATTCTGAAAATTAATAACTAAAGAAATTAAAAAATAAATTTCTTTTGTCGAACCAGTTCAAATATTTAAAAACTATATGAACAATTATCTATTTCAAATCATTATGACCGTTGGTTTTAGCATAAAATAAGTTTTTTTTGAATTTATACTAGCTTATTTGGAATAAAATAAAATGAATTTATTAATATTTCAAAATTTAACAAGAGATTTAAAAAATAATTCTATTTACTTAACCAGTTCAAATAACTATGACTATTTGAACAATTATCTATTTCAAATAGTTATATCTTTTGTTTTGTCATAAAACAAATATTTTTGTTCATATAAGTTTGTTTGGAATAAAATAATACTAATCTATTAATATTTTGAAAATTAATAAGAGATTTAAAAAATAAATCTATTTATGAAATGAGTTGAAATAGTTATGACTATTTGAGCAATTATTTATTTCAAATAGTTATAACTTGTTGTTTTGTTATAAAACAACTGTTTCTATTCATACAAGCTTATTCAAATTAAAATAATACTAATTTATTAATATTTCAATAATTAATAAGTAAAAATTTTAAAAATAAGTATGTTTATTGAAATAAATTAAATAGTAATGACTATTTGAATAATTATTTATTTCAAACCATTATGACCTTTTGTTTTGTCATATAAGCTTATTCAAAATAAAATAATACTAAGTTATTAATATTACAAAAATCAATAAGTAAGAGATTTAAAAAATAAATCTGTTTGTTAAGCAACTTTAAATAATTATGTCTATTCCAATAATTTTCTTTTTGAAATTGCTATAACCTTTTGTTTTGTCATAACATGATTTTTTTTTGTTCATACAAGTTTATTGCAAATAAAATAATAAAAATTTATTAATATAAAGATACTTAATATGTAAAACATTTAAAAAATAAATTTGTTTACTGAATAAGTTCAAATCTTATGACTATTTGAATAATTATTTATTTCAAATTCTTATGACTTTCTATTTTGTCGTAAAACAATTGTTTCTGTTCATACAAGCTTATTCAAATTACAATAATATTAATTTATTAATATTTTGACAATTAATAAGAAAAAGATTTAAGTAAAAAATATGTTTTTCAAACAAGTTCAAATAGTTCTAACTATTTGAATAATTATCTATTTTAAATCATTGTGACCTTTTGTTTTGTAATAAAACAATTATTTTAGTTCATATAGGCTTATTTGAAATAAAATAATACCAATTCCAAAAAATAATGAGTAAGAGAATAAAAAAATGAATTTGTTTATTAAACATGTTTAAATAGTTATGACTATCTAAATAATTATCTATTTCAAAACATTATGACATTTCGTTTTGTCATAAAATAATTGGTTCTATTCATGTAAGCTTATTTCAAATAAAATAATATAAATTTATTAATATTTGAAAAATCAATAAGTAAAATTTTAAAAAATAAATATGTTTTTTTTAACACGTTCAAATAGTTATGACTATTTGAATAATTATTTATTTCAAATTGTTATGACTTTTTATTTTGTCATAAACCAATTGTTTATGTTCATAAAAGCTTATTTGGAATAAAATAATACTAATTTATTAAAATTTCAAAAAATTAATAAGTAAAAGATTTAAAATATAAATCTAGTTACCAAGCGAGTTCAAATAGTTGACTATTTAAATAATTATTTATTTCAAATCGTTATGATCTTTTGTTTTCTCATGAAACAATTGTTTCTATTCATATGAGTTTATTCAAAATAAAATAATACTAACTTATTAATATTCTTAAAATTAATAAGTTTGAGATTTAAAAAATAAATTTATTCATCGAACAAGTTTAAATAGTCATATCCATTTAAGATATTATCTATTTCAAATCATTATGACATTTTGTTTTGTCGTAAAACAATTGTTTCTATTCATACAAATTATTCAAAATAAAATAATAGAAATTTATCAATATTTTGAAAATTAAGAAAAGATTTAAAAACTAAATCTATTTATCGAACCCGTTCTAATAGTTATGATTATTTGAACAATTATCTATCTTAAAACGTTATGACTTTTGTTTTGTCATAAAAAAAATTGTTTATATTCATACAAGCTTATTTGCAGTAAATTATTGCTAAATTAATAGTATTCTAAAAATTAATAACAGATTTAAAAAATAAATGTGTTTGCCAAACCAATTCAAATGATTAAGACTATTAGAACAATTATCTATTTCAAATCATTATGACCTTTTGTTTAGTCATAAAATAATTTTTTTCAGTTCACACATGCTTATTCGAAATAAAATAATATTAATTTATTAACATTCAAAAATTAATAAACAACAAATTTTAAAAAATAAATTTGTTTACCGAACAAGTTCAAATAGTTATGGCTATTTGAACAATTATCTATTTATTATAAATATGACCTTTTGTTTTATCATAAAACAATTGTTTCAGTTCATAAATGCTTATCCAAAATAAAATAATATTACTTTATTAATATTTCAAAAATTGATAAGTTAGAGATTTAAAAAAAAGTTAGTTTATTGAATTGGTTTAAATAATTTTAGCCATTTGAACAATTATCTATTTCAAATTGTTACAAACTTTTGTTTTGTTATAAAATAATTGTTTTTCATCATAAAAGCCTATTCAGAATAAAATAATATTAATTTATTAATTTTCAAAAATTAAAAAGTAAGAGATTTAAAAAATAAATCTATTTACCAAACCAACTCCTATTTGAACAATTATCTATTTCAAATTGTTATAACCTTTTGTTTTGTCATAAAATAATTGTTGTAGTTCATATAAACTTATTCAGAATAAAATAATATTAATTTAATAATATTCCAAAAATTAACAACTAAGAGATTTAAAAAATTAATCTGTTTATCGAAGCAATTTAAACAATTAAGACTATATGAATAGCTATCTATTTCAAATCATTAAGACCTTTTGTTTTGTCATAAAATAATTGTTTCAGTTCATACAAGCTTATTCAAAATAAAATAATAATAATTTATTAATGTTTTGAAAATTAATAAGTGATTTAAAAAGTAAACCTATTTACCAAATTATTTCAAATAATTATAGCCATGCCAACAATTATCTATTTCAAATCGATATTACCCTTTTTTGGTCATATAACAGTTATATTTGAAACTTCAAGCTTATTTGGAATAAAATAATACTACTTTATTAATCTTTCAAAAATTAATAACTAAGAGATTTAAAAAATATACTTATTTACCAAACTATCTCAAATAGTTATAACTATTTGAACAATTGTAAACTTCAAATCCTTATAACCTTTTGTATTGTTATAAAACAATTATTTTTGTTCATACAAGCTTATTCGAAATAAAATAATACTAATTTAATAATATTCCAAAAATTAATAACTAAGAGAATTTAAAAAAATTTGTTTGCCGAATTAGTTCAAATATTTAAGACTATATGAACAATTATCTATTTCAAATTGTTATGACCTTTTATTTTGTCATAAAATATGTTTTTTTAATTCATATTAGCTTATTTGGAATAAAATAAAATGAATTTATTAATATTTCAAAAATTAATAAGTAAGTGATTTAAAAAATAATTTTATTTACCTAACTAGTTAAATAATTATGACTATTTAAACAATTATATATTTCAAATCATTATGACCTTTTATTTTGTCATAAAGCAAATGTTTTTGTTCATATAAGTTTGTTCGAATAAAGTAATACAATTCTATTAATATTTTGAATATTAATCAAAGATTTAAAAAATAAATCTATTTATCAAACTAGTTTAAATAGTTAAGACTATTTGAGCAATCATTTATTTCAAATCGTTATGACTTTTTGTTTTATTATAAAACAATTGTTTTTGTTTATACAAGCTTATTTAGATTAAAACAATACTAATTTATTAATATTTCAACAATTAATAAGTAAAAATTTTAAAAATAAATATGTTTGCCGAACTAAATCAAATAATCATGATTATTTGAATAATTATTTATTTCAAATCGTTATGACATTTTATTTTGTCATAAAAAATTGTTCCAGTTCATATATGCTTATTGGGAATAAAATAATACTAATTTATTAATAATCCAAAAATTAATAATAAAGAGATTTAAAAAATAAATTTGTTTATTAAACATATTTAAATAATTATGACTATTTGAACAATTATCTATTTGAAATCGCTATAACCTTTTGTTTTGTTATAAAAGAATTTTTTTTGTTCATACAAGCTTATTTAAAAAAAATAATACAAATTTATTAATATTAAGACAATTAATAAGTAAAAGATTTAAAAAATAAATTTGTTTACTGAATAAGTTCAAATCATTATGACTATATGTGCAATTATTTATTTCAACTTGTTATGACTTTTTGTTTTGTCATAAAACAATTGTTTCTATTCATACAAGTTTATTCGGATTAAAATAATACTAATTTATTAATATTTCAACAATTAATAAGTAAAAGTTTTTAAAAAAATAAATATGTTTACAGAACAAATTCAAATAGTCATGACTATTTGAATAATTATCTACTTCAAATCATAATGACCTTTTTTCTTTTGTAATAAAACAATTGTTTCAGTTCATGTAAGTTTGCTTGAACTAAAATAATACTAATTTACTAATATTCCAAAAATTAATGAGTAAAAGAATTAAAAAAAGAATCTATTTACTAAAAAAGTTCAAATAGTTTTGACTATCTAAACAATTATCTATTTCAAAACATTATGACTTTTTGTTTTATCATAAAATAATTGGTTCTATTCATGCAAGCTTATTCCGAATAAAATAATTTAAATTTATTAATATTCCAAAACTTAGTAAGAAAAAATTTTAAAAATAAATCTATGTTCTGAACAAATTCAAATAGTTATGATTATTTGAACAATAATCTATTTCAAATCGTTATGACTTTTTGTTTTGTCATAAACCCATTGATTTTGTTCATAAAAGCTTATTTGAATAAAATAACACTAATTTATTAAACTTCCAAAAATTAATAAGTAAAAGATTTAAAAAATAAATTTATTTACCGAGTGAATTCAAATAGTTATTATTATTTAAACAATTATTTATTTCAAATTATTATAATCTTTTGTTTTGTCATAAAATAATTGTTTCTATTCATACAAGTTTATTTGAAATAAAATAATACTAATTTATTAATGTTTTAAAAATTAATAATTTGGAGATTTAAAAAATAAATCTATTTACCGAATAAATTTAAGCAGTCATGTCCATTTGAACTATTATCTATTTGAAATCGTTATGACATTTTATTTTGTCATAAAAAATTTGTTTTATTCATGCAAAATTATTCAAAGTAAAATAATACTAATTTATTAATATTTCAAAATTAATAAGAGGTTTAAAAACTAAATTTGTATACAAAATTAGTTCAAATAGTTATGACTATTTGAACAATTATCTATCTCAAATCATTAGGATCTTTGTTTTGTCATAAAACAATTGTTTCTATTCATACAAGCCTATTCAAAGTAAAATATTGCTAAACTAATAATATTTTAAAAATTAATAAAGTAAGAGATTTAAAAAATCAATGTGTTTACTAAACTAATTGAATAGTTAAGACTATTAGAACAATTATCTAATTTCAAATCGTTTTGACCTTTTGTTTAATCATAAAATAATTGTTTTAGTTCATACATGCTTATTCAAAATAAAATAATACTTTTGTATTAACATTCAAAAATTAATAAGCAAGAAGTTTTAAAGAAATAAATCTGTTTATCAAACAAGTCAAATAGTTATGACTATTTGAACAATTATCTATTTAAAATTGTTATAACCTTTTGTTGTATCATAAAACATTTGTTTTAATTCATTAAAGCCTATCCAAAATAAAATAATATTACTTTATTAATATTTCAAAAATTGAGAAGTTAAAGATTTTAAAAAATAAATCAGTTTATTGAAGCAATTCAATAATTATTGGTATTTGAACAATTATTTGTTTCAAAATCTTTTATAATCTTTTGTTTTGTCATAAAACAATTGTTTTTTTATCATACAAGCCTATTCTAAATAAAATAATGCTAATTTATTAATATTTCAAAAATTAATAAGTAGGGGATTTAAAAAATAAATATGCTCACAGAACTAGTTCAAATAGTTATGACTATTTGAGCAATTATATATTTCAAATCATTATAACCTTTTGTTTTGTCATAAAATAATTATTTATGTTCATACAAGCTTATTCGGAATACAATAATACTAATCTAATAATATTATGAAAATTAATAACTAAGAGATTTAAAAAACAAATTTTTTTACCTAACCAATTCAAATAGTTAAGGCTATATGAATAATTATCTATTTCAAACCATTATGACCTTTTGTTTTGTCTTAAAACAAATGTTTTTGCTCATATAAGTTTGTTCAAAATAAAATAATATTAATTTATTAATATTTTAAAATTAATAAGAGATTTAAAAACTAAATCTATTTACCAAATCATTCAAATAGTTATAACAATTTTGAACCACAATTATTTATTTTCAAATCGATTATAACCAATTGTGTTTTGGTATAAAATAATTTTTCTATTTGATACTATCTTATTCGAAATAAAGTAATGCTAACTTTGTTTAATATCCTAAAAATTAACAAGTAACGGATTTAAAAAATGAATCTATTGGCCTGACCAATACAAATAGTTATAACTGTTTAAATAATTATCTGTTTCAAAGTGTTATAACCTTTTGTTTGTTACAAACAATTGTTTTTGTTTGTACAAGCTAATTGGAATAACATAAATCTAATTTTATTAATATTCCAAAATTAATAAGTAATAGATTAAAAACTAAATCTGTTTATCGATTAAGTTCAAATAGTTATGACTCTTTGAACAATTATTTATTTTAAATTACTATAACCTTTTTTTTGTCACAAAATAATTTTTTCTATTCCTAACAAGCCTTATTTCAATTAAAATAATACAAATTTATTAATATTTAGACAACAAAATTAGTAAAAGATTTAAAAAATAAATTTGTTTATCAAATAAGTTTAAATAGTTATGACTATTTGAACAATTATTTATTTCAAATCGTTATGATTTTTTGTTTTGTCATAAAACTATTGTTTTGTTCATAAAAGCTTATTCGGATTAAAATAATATTAATTTATTAAAATTTTGCCAATTAATAAGTAAAAGATTTTAAAAATAAATATGTTTATCGAATAAGTTCTAATAGTTATAACTACTTGAATAATTATCTATTTCAAATGTTATGACCTTTTGTTTCGTCATAAAACAATTGTATCAATTCATATAGGCTTATTCAAAATAAAATAATTCTAATTTATTAATATTCCAAAAATTAATGAGTAAGAGATTTAAAATATGAATCTATTTATTGAACAAGCTCAAATAGTTATGACTGTTTGAACAATTATTTATTTCAAATAGTTATGATCTTTTATTTTGTCATAAAACAATTGTTTCTATTCATAAAATTTATTCAAAATAAATAATACTAATTTATTAAAATTCTAAAATTAATAGGTAGGAGACTTAAAAATAAATATGTTTACCAAATAAATTCAAATAGTCATGTTCATTTGAAAATTTATCTATTTCAAATTATTATGACCTTTTGTTTTGTTGTAAAACAATTATTTCTGTTCATATAGAATTATTTAGAATAAAATAATACCGATTCATTAAGATTTTGAAAATTAATAAGAGTATTAAAAACTAAATCTGTTTATCAAACTAGTTCAAATAGTTAAGACTTTTTGAATAATTATATATCTCAAATCATTATGATCTTTATTTTGTCATAGAACAATTGTTTCTTTTCGTTATAAGCCTATTCAGATTAAGATAATACTAATTTAATAATAAAAAATAAATGAGTTTTTCCAAACCAATTCAAATAATTAAAACTATTAGAATAATTATCTATTTCAAATTGTTCTATCCTTTTGTTTAGTCAACAAACAATCATTTCAGTTTATACAAGCTTATTCAAAATAAAATAATACTAATTTATTAAAATTCAAAAAATTAATAAGCAAGAGATTTAAAAAAAAAAGTTTATCAAACAAGCTCAAATAGATATGGCCATCTCAACAATTATCTATTTCAAATTGTTATTCCTTTTTGTTTAGTCATATAAGAATTGTTTTTTATCATACAAGGTTGTTCAAAATAAAATAATACTAATTGATTAATCTTTCAAAAATTAATAAGTAAGAGATTTAAAAAATAAATCTGTTTACCAAACCAATTCACATAGTTGAACAATTGTATACTTCAAATTAATTATTTTAAAAAATAAACATTTTGCTCTATCATAAAAAAAATTATTTATGTTTATACAAGCTTATTTGAAATAAAATAATAGTAATCTAATAATATTCTAAAAATTAATAACTAAGAGATTTAAAAATTAAATTTGTTTGCCGAACCAGTTTAAATAGTTAAGACTATATGAACAATTATCTATTTCAAATCATTATGACCTTTTCTTCTATCATAAAACAATTTTTTCAATTCATAGTAGCTTATTCAGAATAAAAGTAAAATGAATTTATTAATATTTCAAAAATTAATAAGTAAGAGATTTAAAAAATAATTCTATTTACCTAACCAATTCTAATAATTATGACTATTTGAACATTATCACCTTTGGTTTTGTCATAAAACAAATGTTTTTATTCATATAAGTTTGTTTGGAATAAAATAATGCTAATATATTAATATTACAAAAATTAATAAGAGATTTAAAAAATAAATCTTTTTATCAAACCTGTTCAATAATTATCTATTTTAAATTGTTATGACCTTTTGTTTTGTCATAAACAATTGTTTTAGTTCATAAAAGCTTATCTAAAATAAAATAAAGTTGTATTAATATTTCAAAAGTTAATAAGTAAGAGATTTAAAAAATAAATTAGTTTACTAAATTAGTTCAAATAATTATGGCCATTTAAACAACTATCTATTTCAAATTGTTGTTATCTTTTGTTTTCTCATAAAACAATTGCTTTTCAATATAGAAGCTTATTCGAAATAAAATAATACTAATTTACTAATATTTCAATAATTAATAAGAGATTTAAAAAAATAAAATTTGTTTAACAAACTAGTTCAAATAGTTAGACTATTTGAACAATTCTCTATTTCAAATTGTTATAACCTTTGTTCTATCATAAAACAATTATTTTCTGGTTAAATAAGCTTATTCGAAATAAAATAATACTAATTAGTAATATTCTAAAAATTAATAATTAAGAGATTTAAAAAATAAATTAATTTGCTAAAGTAGTTTCAAATAGTTAAACTATATGAACAATTATTTATTTCAAATTGTTATGACCGTTTGTTTTGTCATAAAACAATTATTTTTCTTAATATAAGTTGATTCGAAATAAAATAATACTAAGTTATTAATATTTTAGAAAATTAATTAGTAAGAGATTTAAAAAGTAAATCTGTTTGCTAAGCCATTTCAAATAGTTTTGACTATTTGAATAATTATCTATTTTAAATCATTATAACTTTTTGTTTTGTCATCAAATAATTAGTCCTATTCATACCATTTTATTTAAAATAAAATAATACTAATTTAATAATATTCCAAAACTTAATAACCAGTAAAATTTAAAAAATAAATATAATTGTCGAACTAGTTTAAATAGTTAAGACTATATGAACGATTATCTATTCCAAATCGTTATGACCTTTTTCTTTTGTTGTAAAACAATTGTTTTATTCATACAACTTATTCTGATTAAAATAATGCTAATTTAATAATATTTCAAAAATTAATAAGTAAGAGATTTAAAAAATAAATTTATTTACTGAATCAGTTCATATGGTTAAGATTATTAGAATAATTATCTATTTGAAATCATTCTGATATTTTGTTGAGTCATAAAACAATTGTTTCAATTCATACAAGCTTATTCAGAATAAATTAATACTAATTTATTAACATTCAAAAAATTAATAAGAAATAGATTTAAAGAAATAAATATGCTCACTGAACAAGTTTGAATAGTTATTACTATTTTAACAATTGTTAATTTAAAATCGTTATAACTTTTTGATTTCTCATAAAACATTTGTTTCAATTAATACAAGCTTAGGTGGATTAAAATAATACCAATTTATTAATAATTACTAAAATAATAAGTAAGAAACTTAAAAAATAAATCAGTTTATTGAATTAGTTAAAATAGTTATAGCCATTTGAACGATTATCTATTTCAAATCGTTATAACTTTTTGTTTTGTCATATAACAATTGTTCTTTATCACACATGCTTATTCAAAACAAAATAATATTAATTTATTAATATTTCAAAAATTAATAAGTAAGAGATTTAAAAAATAAATATGTTTATCGAACCAGTTCAAATAGTTATGACTATTTAAATAATTATTAATCTCAAATCGTTAAGATCTATGTTTTATCATAAAACAATTGTTTCTGATCATAGAAACTTATTTCATTAAAAATAATACTAATCTAATAATATTTCAAAATTTAATAAGAGATTTAAAAAATAAATGTGTTTGTCGAGTCAATTCGAATAGTTAAAACTATAGAATAATTATCTAATTTAAATCATTCTGACCTTTGTTTAGTCATAAAATATTTTTTTTCATATTTTACAAGTTTATTTGGAATAAAATAATCTAAATTTATTAACATTTAGAAAATTAAAAAGGAAATGATATTATTGTTTACCAAACAAGTTCAAATAGTGATGACTATTTAAACTATTATTTATTTAAAATCATTATGACCAATTGTTTTGACATAAAATAATTGTTTTAGTTCATAAAAGCTTATCCAAAATAAAATAATTTCTTAATAATTCAAAAATTAATAAGCAAGAGTTTAAAATAAATTTGTTTATAGAACAAATTCAAATAATTATGACTATTTGAACAATTGTCTATTTAAAATCATTATGACCGTTTGTTTTGTCATAAAACAACTGTTTGAATTTATACAAGCTTAGTTAAAATAAAATAATACTAATTTATTAATATTTCAATAATTAATAAGTAAGTGATTTAAAAAGTGAATTTGTTTAGCGAATCAGGTCAAATAATTATGGCCATTTCAACAATTATCTATTTCAAATCGTTATTACCTTTTATTTGGTCATATAACAATTGTTTTTACATATATGTTTATTCAAAATAAAATAATAGTAATTTATTAATCTTTCAAAAATTAATAAGTAAGAGATTTAAAAAAAATAAATTTATTTACCGAACTGGTTTAAAGATTTATAACTATTTGAACAATTGAATTCTTCAAATCGTTATAACCTTTTTTTCTATCATAAAACAATTATTTCTATTCATACAAGTTCATTTGAAATAAAATAATACTAATATAAAAATATTCCAAAAATTAATAACTAAGAGATTTAAAAAAGAAATTTGTTCGTCAAACTAGTACAAATAGTTAAGACTATATGAACAATTATCTATTTCAAATTGTTTTTGTTTTGTCATAAAACAGTTTTTTCACTTCATACTAGCTTATTCAGAATAAAATAAAATAAATTTATTAACATTTCAAAAATTAATATGTAAGAGATTTAAAAAAAAATTATTTATCTAACCAGTTCAAATAATTATGACTATTTGAACAATTATTTTATTTCAAATTGCTATGACATTTTGTTTTATCATAAAACAAATGTTTTTATTCATATAAGTTTGCTCAGAATAAAATAATACTAATCTATTAATATTTCAAAAATTAATAATGGATTTTAAAAATAAATCTCTTTATCAAACTAGTTTAAAAAGTTATGACTATTTGAGTAATTATTTATTTAAAATTGTTACAATTTTTTGTTCTATTACAAAACAATAATTTCTATTCATAAAAAATTATTCAGATTAAAATAATACTAATTTATTAATATTTTGACAATTAATAAGTAAAATTTTAAAAAATAAATTGTTTACCAAGCTAGATCAAATAGTTATGACTATTTGAATAAGTACTTATTTCAAATCGTTATAACCTTTTGTTTTGTTATAAAAAAATTATTTTAGTTCATATCAGCTTATTTGAAATAAAATAATACTAAGTTATTAATATTTTGAAAATTAATAATTAAGAGATTTAAAAAATGAATCTATTTACTAAACAAGTTTAAATAATTATGACTATTTGAATAATTATCTATTTGAAATTGCTACAACTTTTTGTTTTGTCACCAAATGATTTTTTCTATTCATACAAGCTTATTACGAATAAAATAATAAAATTTATTAATATTAAGAAAATTAATAGGTAAAAAATTTTAAAAATAAAATTGTTTACTAAACAAGTTCAAATCCTTATGACTAATTGAACAATTATTTATTTCAAATTGTTATGACTTTTTGTTTTGCCATAAAACAATTGTTTTCTATTCATACAAGCTTATTCATATTAAAATAATATTAATTTATAAATATTTCAACAACTAATAAGTAAAAGATTTAAAAAATAAATATGTTTATTGAACAAGTTCAAATCGTCTTAACTATTTGAATAATTATCTATTTCAAATCATTGTGATCTTTTGTTTGTAATAAAACCAATGTTTAGTCGTATAAGCTATTTGAAAAAAATAATACATTCATGAATATTCTAAATTAATGAGTAAGAGAATTAAAAAATTAATTCGTTTATCCAAACCATTTCCAATAGTTATGACTATCTAAACCAATTATCGATTTCAAAAACATTATGACATTTTTGTTTTTGTCATAAAACATTTGGTTCTGTTATGTAAGCTTATTTCGATAAAATAATATAAATTTATTAATATTCCAAAAATTAATAAGTAAAATTTAAAAATAAATATGTTTTCTTTAACACGTTCAAATAGTTATGCTATTTAAATAATATCTATTTCAAAATCTTATGGACCTTTCATTTTTGTGATAAATCCCATTGTTTCTATTTATAAAAGCTTATTCAGAATAAAATAATACTTATGTTATTCAACTTTTCAAAAATTAATTCATATAAGCTATTGGGAATAAAGATGATACTAATTTATTATAATCCAAAATAATAATAAAAGAGATTTAAAAAAATAATCATTTTACTAAACAAGTTTAAATAATTATGACTATTTAAACAATTAATATATTTGAAATCCACTATAACCTTTGTTTTGCTATAAAAGAATTTTTTTGTATTTCATACAGGCTCATTTTCAAATAAAACAATACAAATTTATTAATATTAAGACAAGTTATAAGTAAAATATTTAAAAAATAATATGTTTTCCGAATAAGTTCAACTTCATTATGACTATTTTGTGCAATTATTTATTTCAAATTTGTTATGACTTTTGTTTTGTAATAAAACAATTGTTTCTATTCATACAAGTTTTATTCAGATTAGATAATACTAATTTATTAATATTTTGACAATTAATAAGTAAAAGATTTTAAAAAATAAATATGTTTACTAAACAAGTTCAAATAGTCATGACTAATTATCTATTTCAGATCACAATGATCTTTTTTTGTAATAAAACAATTGTTTTAGTTCTTATAAGTTTGTTTAAACTAAAATAATACTAATTTATTAATATTCTAAAAATTAATGAGTAATAGAAATAAAAAATGAATCTATTTACCGAATAAGTTCAAATAGTTATGACTAGCTAAACAATAATTTATTTCAAAACATTATCACCTTTTGTTTTGACATAAAACAATTGATTCTGTTCAATCAAGCTTATTTTGAATAAAATAATTTAAATTTATTAATATTCCAAAAATTAATAAGTAAAAATTTTAAAAATAAATTTGTTTTATGAACACATTCAAATAGTTGACTATTTGAACAATTATCTATTTCAAATCATTATGACCTTTTATTTTGTCAAAAACCCATTGTTTTTATTCATAAAAGCTTAATCGAAATAAAATAATACTAATTTATTAAAATTCCAAAAATTAATAAGTAAAAGATTTTAAAAAATAAATCTTTTTACTAAGCGAGTTCAAATAGTTATGACTATTTAAATAATTATTTATTTCAAATTGTTATAATCTTTTGTTTTGTCATAAAATAATTGTTTCTATTCATAAAAGTTTATTTGAAATAAAATAATTCTAATTTATTAATATTCTAAAATTTTATAATTTGGAGATTTAAAAAATAATTCTGTTTACCAAATAAGTTTAAACGATCATGTCCAATTAATCTATTATCTATTTCAAATCGTTATGACATTTTATTTTATCGTAAAACAATTGTTTTTATTCATGCAAAATTATTCAAAATAAAATAATACTAATTTATTAATATTTCAAAAATTAAAAAGAGGTTTAAAAACTAAATTTGTTTACAAAATTATTTCAATTAGTTATGACTATTTGATCAGTTATCTATCTCAAATCACTATGATCTTCATTTTGTCATAAAACAATTGTTTCTATTCATACAAGCTTATTCAGAGTAAAATATTGCTAAACTAATAATATTTTAAAAATTAATAAGTAAGAGATTTAAAAAATCAATGTGTTTATTAAACCAGTTCAAATAGTTAAGACTATTGGAACAATTATCTATTTCAAATCATTCTGACCTTTTGTTTAAGCATAAAATAATTGTTTCAGTTCATACATGCTTATTCAAAATAAATAATACCCTTTTATTAACATTCAGAAAATTAATAAGCAAGAAGTTTAAAAAAATAAATTTGTTTACTGAACAAGTTCAAATAGTTATGACTATTTGAATAATTATCTATTTAAAATCGTTATGACCCTTTGTTTTATCATAAAACAATTGTTTTAGTTCATAAAAGCTTATCCAAAATAAAATAATATTAGTTTATTAATATTTCAAAAATTGAGAAGTTAAAGATTTAAAAAATAAATCAGTTTATTGAATCAGTTAAAATAATTTCGCCATTTGAATAATTATCTATTTCAAATATATTATGATCTTTTATTTTGTCATAAACAAATGTTTTCATCATACAAGCTTATTTCGCATAAAATAATACTAATGCATTAATATTTCAAAAAATAATAAGTAGGAGATTTAAAAAAGAAATATGCTTACCGAACTAGTTCAAATAGTTATGACTATTTGAACAATTATATATTTCAAATCATTATAACCTTTTTGTTTTGTCATAAAACAATTATTTATGTTCATACAAGCTTATTCAAAATACAATATTACTAATTTAATAATATTATAAAAATTAATAACCAAGAGATTTAAAAACTAAATTTTTTTGCTGAACCAATACAAATAGTTAAGGCTATATGAATATTTATCTATTTCAAACCGTTATGACCTTTTGTTTTGTCGTAAAACAAATGTTTTCATTCATATAAGTTTGTTCGAAATAAAATAATATTAATTTATTAATATTTTAAAAATTAATAAGAGATTTAAAAGGTAAGTCCATTTACCAAACCAGTTCAAATAGTTATAATAATTTGAACAATTATTTATTTCAAATTATTATAATCATTTGTTTTGTCATAAAACAATTGTTTCTATTGATACAGTCTTATTCAAAATAAAGTAATGCTAATTTGTTAATACCTAAAAATTAATAAGTAACGGATTTAACAAATGAATCTATTTGACTGACCAATACAAATGGTTATAACTGTTTGAACAATATCTATTTTAAAGTGTTATAACCTTTTGTTTTATTAGAAAATAATTGTTTCTATTTGTACAAGCTGACTTGAAATAACATAAATCTAATTTATTAATATTTCAAAAATTAATAAGTAAGAGATTTAAAAACTAAATATGTTTATCGATTAAGTTCGAATAGTTACTACTCTTTGAATAATTATCTATTTCAAATCACTATAACCTTTTGTTTTGTCATAAAATAATTTTTTCTATTCATACAAGCTTATTTCAATTAAAATAATACAAATTTATTAATATTTAGACAACTAATTATTAAAAGATTTAAAAAATAAATCTGTTTATCGAATAAGTTCAAGTAGTTATGACTATTTGAACAATTATTTTTTTCAAATCATTATGACTTTTTCTTTTTCATAAAATAATTGTTTTTTTCATACAAGCTTATTCAGATTAAAATAATATTAATTAATTAATATTTTGACAATTAATGAGTAAAAGATTTTAAATATAAATATGTTTACCGAACAAGTTCTAATTGTCATAACTACTTTAGTAATTATCTATTACAAATCATTATGACCATTTGTTTCATCATAAAACAATTGTATCAATTCATATAGGCTTACTGAACAAGCTCAAATAGTTATGACTGTTTGAACAATTATTTATTTCAAATAGTTATGATATTTTATTTTATCATAAAACAATTTTTTCTATTCATACAAGTTTATTCAGAATAAACTAATACTAATTTATTAATATTCTAGAAATTAATAGGTAGGAGATTTAAAAAATAAATTTGTTTACCAAATAAATTCAAATAGTCATGTTCATTTGAATAATTATCTATTTCAAATCATTATGACCTTTTATTTTATAGTAAAACAATTGTTTCTATTCATACATAATTATTTAGAATAAAATAATATTGATTCATTAAGATTTTAAAAATTAATAAGAGTATTAAAAACTAAATCTGTTTATCAAACTAGCTCAAATAGTTATGACTTTTTGATCAATTATATATCTCAAATCGTTATGATCTTTATTTTGCTATAGAACAATTATTTTTTTTCATATAAGCTTATTCAGATTAAGATAATACTAATTTAATAATAAAAAATAAATGTGTTTTGCTGAACTAGTTCAAATAGTTAAAACTATTAGAACAATTATCTATTTCAAATTGTTATGATATTTTGTTTAGTCATAAAACAATTATTTTAGTTCATACAACCTTATTTAGAATAAAATAATACTAATTTACTAAAACTCAAAAAATTAATAAGTGAGAGATTTAAAAAAAGAAATATGTTTATCGAACAAGCTTAAATAGATATGATTATTTGAATAATTATCTATTTAAAATCATTATGACCTTTTTCTTTTGTCATAAAACAATTGTTTTAGTTTATAAAAACTTGTCCAAACTAAAACAAAACTACTTTATTAATATTTCAAAAATTATTAAGTAAGAGATTTAAAAACTAAACCTATATTCCGAACCAGTTCAATTAGTTACAACCATTTGAACAAATATCAATCTCAAATTTTATGATCTTTGTTTTTTCAAAAAAATTTGTTTATGATCATATAAGCTTATTCAAATAAAAATAATATTAATTTAATAATATTTCAAAAATTAATAAGTAAGAGATTTAAAAAATAAATATGTTTGCCAAATCAGTTGAAATGGTTAAGGCTATTAGAATAATTATCTATTTCAAGTTGTTTTGACTTTTTGTTTAGTCATAAAACTATTGTTTTAGTTCATAAAAGCTTATTCGGAATAAACATTAATTTATTAACATTCAAACAATTAATAAGCAAAAGATTTGAAAAAATAAATTTGTTTATTGAACAAGTTCAAATAGTTATGATTATTTGAACAATTTTATTTGAAATTATTATGAACTTTTGTTTTATCATAAAACAATTATTTCAGTTCATAAAAGCTTATCCAAAATAAAATAATACTACTTTTTTTAATATTTCAAAAATTAGTAAGTAAGAAATTTAACAAAATAAATTAGTTTACCAAATCAGTTCAAATAATTATAGCCATTTGAACAAAGTTGTTAATACTTTTCGTTTTGTCTTAAAACAATTGTTTTTTAACATACAAACTTATTTAAAATAAAATAATACCAATTTATTAATATTTCAAGAATTAGTAATTGATTTAAAAATTAAATCTATTTACCAAACTAGTTTAAATAATTATGACTATTTGAACAATTATCTATTTCAAATTGTTATAACCTTTTGTTTTGCATAAAACAATTATTTCTGTTCACACAAGTTTATTCAAAAGAAAATAATACTAATGTAATAATATTTTGAAAATTCATAACTAAGAGATTTAAAAAATAAATCTGTTTGTCAAACTAGTTCAAACAGTTAAAACTATATGAACAATCATCTATTTCATATCATTATGACCTTTTATTTTGTTTTAAGACAATTATTTCAGCTCATATAAGTTTACTTGGAATAAAATAAAACTAATTTGTTAATATTTCAAAATTTTATAACTAAGAGATTTAAAAAATAATTCTATTTACCAAACCAGTTCAAATAATTATAACTATTTAAACAATTACCTATTTCAAATAGTTATTACTTTTTGTTTTGTCATAAAATAAATTTTTTTATTCACATAAGTTTGTTTGAAATAAAATAATACTAATTTATTAATATTGAAAAAATTAATCAGTAAGAGATTTAAAAAGTAAATCTGTTTACCAAACCATTTCAAATAGTTTTGACTATTTGTAATAATTATATATTTTAAATCGTTATAACCTTTCGTTTTATCATCAAACAATTGGTTCTATTCATACTATTTTATTCATAATGAAATAATACTAATTTAATAATATTTTAAAACTTAATAACCAAGAAAATTTAAAAATTAATCTAATTACTGAACCAGTTCAAATAATTAAGTCTATATGAACGATTATCAATTTCAAATCTTTATGACCTTTTGTTTTATCATAAAACAAAATTTTTTTTCATACAAGCTTATTTGGTTTAAAATAATACAAATTTAATAATATTTCAAAAATTAATAAGTAAGAGATTTAAAAAATATATTTATTTACCAAACCAGTTCATAGGTTAAGACTATTAGAACAATTATCTATTTCAAATCATTTTGACTTTTGTTTAGTTATAAAACAATTGTTTTAGTTCATACAAGTTTATTAGGAATACATTAATACTAATTTATTAAAATTGAAAAATTAATAAGAAAGATATTTTAAAAAATAAATCTATTTATTGAATAAGTTCAAATAATCATTACTATTTGAACAATTATCTATTTAAAATCATTATGACCTTTTGTTTTGTCATAAAACAATTGTTTCAGTTAATACATGCTTAAACGGATAAAATAATATTAATTTATTAATATTTCTAAAATTAATAAGAGATTTAAAAAATAAATTTCTTTACTGAATCGGTAAAAATAATTATAGCCATTTGAACAATTATCTATTTCAAATCATTCTAACCTTTTATTCTGTTATAAACCAATTGTTTTTTATCAAACAAGCTTATTCGAAATATAATAATACTAATTTATTAATATTTCAAAAATTAATAAGAGATTTAAAAAATAAATGTGTTTTCGAATAGTTAAAACTATTAGAATAATTATCTATTTCAAATCATTTGACCTTGTTTTAGTCATAAAATATTTGTTTCACATCATACAAGCTTATTCAAAATAAAATAATCCTAATATATTAACATTCAAAAAATTAATAAGCGAGAGATTTGAAAAAATAAATCTGTTTACCAAATAAGCTCAAATAGTTATGACAATTTGAACAATTACTTATTTAAAATCATTATGACCTTTTGTTTTGTCATAAAACAATTGTTTTAGTTAATACAAGCTTATACGAAATAAAATAATACTAATCTATTAATATTTCTAAAATTAATAAAAGATTTAAAAAATAAATTTGTCTACTAAATCAATTGAAAAAATTTTGGCCATTTGAACAATTATTTATTTGAAATTGTAATGACCTTTTGTTTTGTCATAAAACAATTGTTTCAGTTCTTACAAGCTTATTTGAAATAAAATAATAATAATAATAATAATAATTTATAATATTCCTAAAATTAACAAGTAAGTGATTTAAAAAGTGAATCTGTTTATCAAATCAGTTCAAATAATTCTGGCCATTTCAACAATTAACTATTTCAAATCATTATGAACTTCTGTTTTGTCATAAAACAATTGTTTTTCATCATACAAACCTATTTGGAATAAAATAATACTAATTTATTAATATTTCAAAAATTAATAAGAAGGAGATTTAAAAAATAAATCTGTTTATCGAACCAATTCCTATTTGAATAATTACTTATTTCAAATCGTCATAATCTTTTGTTCTACTATAAAATAATTGTTTCAGTTCACATATGCTTATGCGAAATTAAATAATATTAATTTAATAATATATTCAAAAATTAATAACTAAGAAATTTAAATAAATAAATCTGTTTGCCGAAGTAGTTCAAACATTTAAGATTATATGAACAATTATCTATTTTAAATTATTTTAACCTTTTGTTTTGTCATAAAATAATAATTTCAGTTCATAGGAGGATCAAAGTTATGGGCTTCTTAAAGGCCCAGTACTATAGCATAATTTTTCACAAGCTAGAATTATGCTAAGCACTAGAGTTTTGTAGGCTGAGTTTGGCAGATGAAATCAATTCCCTGTCCAAGGTCGCATAAAGTTTAACTTAAGACCAAAACCCGTGACACATGCATCGAGTGCCATTTGGTGCTGATGGTGATCAAGGGGTAAACAAGTGCCTTAGGTGAGAGGTTCATGGTACATATGCTGTACCAAATGCTAGCATCTACCAAAAAGGTGTTTGAGGTAACAATCCATACCAAGGGCTTGCTTGTGCTAATAGTGGTTGAGGCAAGTGCTAGCATCTAGTGATGGTGTCTAAGGCAACATCCCACACTAAGTGGCCAACATCTACCAATGGTGTTCAAGGTAACAATGGGCCAACATTTGTTAATGGTGTTGGATATAATTGCCTGCACCAACCAAGGGCCAGATGTTGTTGATGGTGTTTAAGGCAATAACCTGGACCAAGGGCTAGGGTGTGCCGATGGAGTTCAAGGTAAGTGCTTGCACCAAGGGAAACCCATCACTATAACAAATACCAAGGGCATTTAGTTATCATGTACTTAGATGCTTAAGGGAGGAATGTCATCACCTGACTAAATCAGTTGCAATGGAGAACACCATTCATCCCTAACCTTAGAGGGGTATGGTGTAAAAAAATCAAGTGAGAGGACTTCAGTGAATGTCATTGGGTGAGGGATGAATCAAAGTGACAAAGGGCTGAATCTTAATGGATTGTGGTTGCAAGGCCACTTGGCTACTTACAACACCCCATCACATATTTAAGTCATTTGCAAAGACCACACTTTCTGTTCTAGTTGAGCTCATCTTAGGGCACTTGCAATATCTTTTAACAAATGTGCCACCCTAGCCAAACTCCCCACCTGACAATGTCTTGTACCTGTATTGATCAATTAAGGCTGACCTTGGGTCTAAAAGAAAAGGTTGTGCCAAGCCTTTGATTCATGAAATATGTAAAATAACATTAAAAGTAGTTGAATTTCAATTTTTCCTAAAGGATCCCATTTATACTACACCTCTTAAGTCATTCAGAAAGTCATATTAGAGTTAAGCTTAATATGGTATTCTCTTCTAGTAGATTTTGCCAAGCCCATTCCCTTAGCTGTGGCTTCACTGGATAATACACAGGGACAGTGGGAATCTTGTTAATCCATTCATGTACGTCACTAATTAGATGACGAGGCATTTGGCTACCTTAAAAGAGTCATAGTTACTCCCACCATTTAGCCACGTTTGGTTGAATTTCTTTGCTTTAACATTCATAACATTGGGTAGAAATTACATTCTGTGAGCATCTACAGGGACCATCACAATGCTTTATTTTAATTAAACAATTAGATTCCCCTTGTCTATACTAGCTCTGAATCGATTATTTGTCACTCGATGAGCAGCTCAAGTAGTGCACCAGTAGTCACTGGGTTCGGGACTAGGACCCTTATGCCTAGCCCTCAGGCCCAATCTTTTTCCCAAGGTTATGAATCCATTTTGCTGACTTCCCTTGCCTACATTGTTCTAACTACCAAAGGTTGTTCACCTTGAAGACCTAATACTATTATGAGTATGATAGGGCATGACTGGCACTTACTCCTTCGAATTTTCATGGGCCACTAATGGTGTACTGGACATCGCATGATGTGCAGTGCTCTTCTAGCTACTAGACCTTACCTTTGGTTGAGCTATTTTTAGGGTGGGTAGGTTATTAAATAAAAAAGATAACTCTTATCGAGGCCTCTGCCAACATCTTCAAACTTTTTAACATTATTGTAAGCCATTGTGTCCCAATTCAAGAATTTTAACCTAATTCCCTTTCGAAGCTCGCACTGGACACGCTATCAAATGGGCTTCCCCCATCTCTTAGGTTTGACTAACCCATGTGCAAGTGTTGTTCACTTAGAACCTTTCCCTTTTTTAGCCTTCAAAGTTCTCATTTGAATGTTTACCACTACCACCAAGATCTGCACTGATGGCCACTCCATCTACACTTACACCTTGGGTTTTGTGATAGTTCTACCATCTTAATCAACCAACACCCTTTGTGGGTTCTAGGTTAGCATGCAATTAGGCACTATAACCTGGCTTTCGATTCATCCTGCATCGCCAATTTTGCTTACCAAAATTGGCTCCCTTTAAGCTCTCAATTTCATGGCATGGCTCAACGAAGCAGCTGTGCTATTCTACCTATTTAAAGTTTGAGAATATGTCAAGGGCATTATGCACCCGATGCCTCTAATCATTGGCTTTTCCCAATAGAATTCACCAAGGGCTCTAGCTATCTTGAGGGAAACTTTGGAGGGAAACAACTACTAGACAGTTCGATTAGTCTTTTGTCCCTATACTCAAGTTAGGTGAACAATTTACACGTTAATATCACTATGGGCCTCCATTAGAGTTTCTTTTGGCTTTGCCCTGCTCAAGCATAGTTCACCATCTTTTGGGTCTTAATAGGCATGTTCACACTCAAACCCTTCTCTGAAGATCAAGGTCAATTGGTAGTGCACCCATAAGGGATCCTGCCAATTAACTTCCTTTGCCTTATAGGTTTTCTAGCCCATTGACTCACACACATATCAGACTTCTTAGCTTGTGTTTCAAGATGGGCCAGATAGGGAGCTCGTAGGCCAATGTCAAGAGCACATAAGTGATGAGGTATGTCAAGATAGTGGATGCTGCATTCTATGATCGTAGTGACAATGTCTTTATGGTAATATCGAAACTCTGAGCTTAGGCCACCATCGTGACTTGTATTAGTCCACACTTAGAGCCAATCAGTGGACCAGCTCTTACCTTTCTACAGCCAATTGGAGTGCATCACTAGTTCCCATCCATTTCCCTTTTAATAATTTCAAGCACTCTTTGACTCTTTTTCCAAAGTCCTTTTCATCTTTCCCTAATGGTATTTGTTTGCTATCGATCTCTCACCAATATTTAGCCTTGGATAAAATTTACTACCTGATTAGGGTTGTAGTCCTAAATAACCTAACTCATTGATAGTGCCTTGTGGTGCAATAAGGTCTAGGCACAACGAGGCTCTCACCCTCTCTGACATCCCTTTCTAAGGGAGTTAGGCCTAGTCCACTAGTGAGGATGGTTCTCTAGACTACAATTCGGATGTCGTGAATGCCTAATTCTCAAACTGGTCTCTTTTCGATTTGCTCGTCGTTTTTAGGACAATCTAGGTAAATTTCTTTTCCTTAACTTATTGATATGTTTAAACTTACTGTGTAATCCTGCTTGACCTAGGGTCACAATACAAGCATTGATCAAGAGATGTAGGTGGTCTGATGGGGTCAAATGGACAATATGCACATGTCACTAGAGACGAGGCACCTCATGAGCTTTACCATCGATGGTCACAGTGCTATCATTGTCAGGGACTTACTTTTGGGCCAACTATCACCGATGAGATCATGGAAGGCTATTTTTCACCCCTCTGACTGAAGCTCAATGGGTGAGAGGCTGGAAGGGGAGACAATGCATGACACCCAGGTAAACATGCTTTCAGCCTAATGGCTTGGGTGCAACTTGTGTTCAAAGACTTGATGGTTTACAAGATTCTGCAATTAACACCAAGTATCACATTTTGTTACATTTTTCATCAATGCAAGAGCTAAGATATCCATTGCTAAGAGTCATTTTGGTTTTTTAGGACAAAAGGAGTCACGGTGTCACCTGCACACACACTATGAATAGGATGTTGATGGCATATGCTCTCTTTTTTGTTTCAATTTCATGGTGCGATTCATCTAGGGGTTTGTTATTTAGCTACAAGTGATAATACTGATCATTTCACCTGCCTGAGAGGCTAAACAAATCAATCGTCATGCACGCCCAGGGTTAGAAGGGGCTTAAGGCACAAAGGCACCCTCGCCCCCTTAGTGTTTTATTAATGCATTTGTGGGTTGTTCATTGAGCAAGTTTATACAATGATCTTTCCTTAGGTTCACCTAAAAAAATCTCGTTATGACTTCTTCTTCCTCTAAATGATAAGGTTCAATAGATTTCTTATAACATTATGAGTAATGAACCATCCACATTGCCATGATCCAAACACTTCACCAAACCATTCAATTAGTAAAAGTGATGGGTGATGTGTACAAAGGGTAAGGACATAGTCAATGTGAGCTAATGACTCACACTTACTAGGAATTCCTTGTTCAAGACCAACAATTACAATGATCTATCCCCGTCATGATGATATTTCAAAGATTACCTCTCATTGAATACATTAGTCTAGCATGAATGCAGCCCAAAACATCTAAGGCCAACATAAACCTATTATTGCCTCAAACTTCCTTGGCCTAAGTGGTCATAGTCATTCTAAGAAGCTATCCACAAAGGATCACCTCTATGTAGCTAGTTAGCAAGTTGAGGTCTCGTTCTTTAATGGAATTAACAAGACAAATCACTCTACCAACTAAGAATGGCCATGCAATACCACCCATAAAATTAAGAAAGATCTTTTGATCTATCAATCCTTGCTATGTATGGACCTAGTAAGTTTCCTTATGTTGAGTCAAATTAAGCTACAAGCTCCACTCTTGGTGGTGCCCTTCCATCAATTCCTTTAAGTTTTAGCCTTGCGAACATACTCCTTTTGAAACCCAAAGACTTTGATTTCTCATAAGGTGTCGGTAGAGTCCTAAAAGTAACATCCATCGATCCATAGTTAGCATCATTTATGGTTGACACTAGGATGGTATTTGATCATCTTCAAGCTCCCAACTTTCACTCTTGATTAATGAAGACATCATTGGCAAATGCTTTCATAGTTGTTCATCTTTCATAAATCCAAGAATTTCACCTCTGACTGTGAAATATGAATGCCCCTGACTGTCCCTATTAATCATTACTCCGATCTCAAAGGCCAACATAATAGGATTGAAATCCTATGATGTTACCCTATGCTAATGTAAACAAGTGTAGGCTTACTTGAACATTTTAATTTTTTCAAAGTAACAGTGCCATAGGAATGACCCGATCAAATAAGGCTAAGATCACATTATTGATAATAGAGATCAGTAAATCGTTGCTCATCGTGAGGCGAGCTAGATGACCCAACCCTAGTTCAGCTATGAGCTTTTTAACTACAACAACTTAAATATACACTATTGGAGCTAGAATTACCATAGCTGCTGGCATTAGACTTACCTTCCAATAGATCCTCACTAAGGGATTTAGATTATACTCATTCTAATTGCCAAACTCATAAAGCCCAATATTATTTTTTATTGTCACTACCTCCCTATTTTTAAACACTTTGCCAGAACATTTAATTGGTAGGAGCAATGAATGATGTGTACAAAAGGTAGGGATGTAGTCAATGCAAGGTGATGACTCATGATCACTAGGAATTCCCCATTAAAGACCAACATTTACAATGATCTATCCCTATCATGATTAAATTTCAAGGATTACCTAGCTTGTTGGCCAATGCTATTGACTCGTTGGTGTAGCACACATGTTGCTTGGAACATCTAAGGGCATTATAGACTATTATTACCTCAAACTTCCTTCACCTAAGTGACCATAATCCCTCTAAGAAGCTAGCCATGAAGGATCACCTCTATGTAGCTAGTTAGCAAGCTGTGATCTCATTTGTTAATGGAATTAACTAGACAAATTACTCTACCAACTAAGAATGGCCATGCACCACCACCAATAGAGTTAAGAAAGAGCTCTTAGTCCATTCAATCCTTAGTATGTCTAGACCTAGTAAGTTTCCCCATGTTGAGTCAAATTAAGTTGTAGGCTCCACTCTTAGTGGTGTCCTTCCATTAATCACTTTA
This sequence comes from Durio zibethinus, assembly GCF_002303985.1. The sequence goes on from NW_019168480.1 coordinate 116,143, forward strand.
AGTTTCAAACTCACAACCATACTCTCTTTAGATCCCAAAGAGTTTGATTCTCATAAAGTGCTGGCATAGTTCTAAAAGTAATATTTGCCAATCCCTAGTTAGCATCATTTATGGTTAAGATTAGGATAGTATCTGATCATCTTTGAGCCCCCAACTTTCGTTCTTGATTGATGAAAACATCCTTGGTAAATGCTTTCATAGTTGTTATCTTTTTTAAATTCAATAATTTCACCTCTAACTATGAAATATGAATGCCCTTGATTGTCTTTATTAATCATTACTCCGATCCCGAAGGTCAACACAATAGGATAAAAATCCTATGATGTTATCCCATGCTAATGTATACAAGTGTAGGCCTACTTTGAGAACTCTAATTTCTTCAAAGTAATAGTGCCAGATGAATAACCTTATCAATTAAAGTTAGGAGTGCATCACCGATAGTAGGGAAAAGTATATCAGTGCTCACTGTGAGGCAGACCAAATGACCTAACCCTAGTTTTAACTACTAGCTTTTTTAACTACAACAACTTAAATAAATGCTATTGGAGATAGAATTACTGTGGCTACTAGCACCAGACTTGCCCTCTAATTGATCATCGTTAAGGGATTTAGATTGTACTCATTCTAGTTACTAGACTCATAAATCCTAATATTGTTATTTATTGTCACTACCTCTCTATGTTAGGATTGGGTAATTTATGCACCTGCTGCCTTTTCTGGATGTGGTAGCCATTTCTTAGGCTCCCTCTCTAGAATTGAACCCTAATTCTCTATCACCCATCACCACCATAGTAGGCCACTATCCTACCATTGAAAGTTGATAGGGCAAAATTTTAAATGATACATCATTGGCATAAAGGCTGTGCATTTGTCAAGTTATCATGAATTATTAAAGCAATA
>NW_019168481.1:0-42389 GCF_002303985.1 Durio zibethinus
GAAGACGCTTGTGGCTTGTGCTTAAAGGTAAGGGATACATTTTCTCTAGCTCTTACTGATTAATCTCTCCCCGTATTGAATATATAAATTGAATGCTTTGAAAGAAAATTAAGGCCATAATATAAAATATACATATATTAAAATTCTGGGTTTTTTATTCATAAAAAAAGGGGGATTTATATATTAATTAATTTATGCATATATAGTTTAATTAATCTTGGCTCTGTCACTGTACATGCAGGTAACCAACACAGCCACGAATGCCGAGGAAATAGTGAGAATCGTTGATGCATGCGGCAGTGGAGGCCTGGAGTTGGACCTCGAAACCGCGTTTAGGCCAATTGACACCGATGGAAACGGCTATGCACAAGGGCATCTTACTGTGGACTATGAATTTGTGGATTGTGGCGATTCCAGCCAAGTTCTTGTCTATTCCCAGTAACTTCTCGAGTTACAGAAGATTGATTCCCACTTAACTAATTTGCCATGAATAAATCTGTCGGAACCATGTTTTTTGTAATAAACGTGTTAGTGGGATGAAAGTCTTGGCTGTTTGTAAGATCAAATGATCAAGTGGGATTGTGTACTGTGCTTATGTCTCAATCAATGTTGTGATAGAAAAAATTATTATTAGCACGAAATTATTTAGGATATATAAGTGGTTAGTGTATTTTTGGGTCTAAATGTTAAATTGGTCAATTTTTACGTGAGTTAAATCAATTTGATATATTAAATTAACTTGATATGTATAATATTATATCAATTCTGTTACATAATTATTTTATTTTACAGATTTTTTATCTTTCATTTATAAATAAAGTTATCAAATTATTATATATTTAATTTAATTTGTTTTATTTTATCTATTTTTCACTCTAATTTTGATATTTTACAATCAACTTTTAATTTGAATATCAGCATACAGACGTAAATAACACCTTATACTTTTGCTCTTAACCGCTCTTTTTTTTCTATCGTGACTTCTAAGAGTTTGACCCTCAGCTCCAAAATCGGCACCAACAATAAGTACACATTTTGGTGAAGCCTCAAGGCTGAAGCTATTTATCATATTTTTCTGCCGCTAATGGGGAAAGGGCAAATCGGTGACTGAAAAATTAGGTAATGAAGAGTCAAATTTCACTAGGGGCGGCAAATATCAATCAAAAACTTAGAAAATACCTCCAACAGCAGTCTTAATTTCCACTTTGCGTGAATGATTCTACGATTCTTCGCATCCCAACAACAAAAACAAATGAAAAGATTGTCACGCAAATGAAACTTAGACTAAATTTACTCTATATTTGTTTAGTGGAAAACGAACTAGAACAAAAAGTTAAAGACCATGGTCTATGGATGAAATTTACTCAATTAATTGCGGTCTTGTTAATTATATTATTTTGATTTTTCAGCTCTCAAGAATTGTTTCATATGAAAATTCTCTGTAATCAAATTAAAGTTTCAAATTTTAAAAAATTTTCTGTCAGAAAATGGTGATCATCTAGAATCTATATTATTCAACTGAAAAGATAAAAGGAAAAATCAATATGGAATTGGAATTATCAAGTTTCAGTCTTGAAACGACAAGGGTAATCCTGTAAACATATGAGGGAAAATTTTCCTATAAATTCAGGCACCCAGGACTCATTTTTAGGCAACAAAAACTACAGAAAAGGAAAATTATGGAGAAATTGAGCCTATGCACTCTGTTGTTCGCTTGTGTGGTGGCTTCTGCTGCTGCTCAAAGTGCTTCCAATGTGAGAGCTACTTACCATCTTTACAATCCTGAACAGAATAACTGGGACTTGACTGCTGTAAGTGCTTTCTGCGCTACATGGGATGCCAATAGGCCTTTGGAATGGCGCCGGAGATATGGATGGACCGCTTTCTGTGGTCCAGTTGGTCCTCAAGGACAGGCTGCTTGTGGCAGGTGCTGAAGGGTAAGCAACTGCTTGAAGATTAATTATTTTTTATTTATTAGAAACGAAATATTCAAAGAAAATTGGAGAATTCACTTCAAGGCAGTGACCACGCAAGTTCATTATACTTTCCTATGATAAAATTAATTTTGTTTTTCTTGTTTGTGTAGGTGACCAACACTGAGACTGGGACTTCGGCAACAGTGAGAATCGTCGATCAATGCAGCAACGGAGGTCTAGATTTGGACATCAATGTGTTTAGACAACTCGACACTAATGGGAATGGCTATGCACGAGGGCATCTTATTGTGAACTATGCCTTTGTGGATTGTGGTGACTAAACCACTTGCCCTATTCCCATTCATTTTCAAGTTGTTACAGAAGATCAGTTTCCACTGGCTCACGAATAAATGATCTGTAAGAAAATCACCCCTACATAAATCGATACTGGAATAATCAGAGTACGTAGGTAGGATACTTGCTGCTTGTAAACTCACTACCAAATAAGCACCAGCTTCCTTCTGGTCTACATGTATGTTTCTTCTTATCCTATACTTTGAATCCCAAACACTGAATCTAAGTCACTGTCTAGGTGAAGATCAGTTTATGAATCAGAAATAAAATGTCAAAAACTTTGTGATAATTTTGCAAGAGTAATTAATTATATGTTGTGATTAACGTATTGGCATTTGTAAAATACACGAGGGAATCCTGACAGCAACGCTGTAGTCCATCTGCAAACTGATAATGGCAAATCATAATCACTTAAGCCAAAAGAAGGCCACATGAAAACTTATGAAATTAGCTATAAACACCACAGTAGATGCCATAGTCATGGAGGAAATTTTAGTGCAAATTGGCATATTGCTTTTGACCAATTTGTTTTTGTTCGGAATGAATGCATTAAAAGATTATCAATTTCGCATTTGAAAAATTCTGGCAGAATCCTGACAGCATTAATGCGAATCATGGCTTGGTAATTGACATTGTCAAATTCTGACCAGAATATAAATTGACCAATTGCATAAGAAGTCTCTATGGTAGGTTTAAAAACAGTAATGAAAAGCTTTTCCTGATCCATTAATTAGGCTGAACCACTTTATTTTCTACATTAGATGAAGCCAAACAACAACAGTAGTTTAATTCTTCAGCATTTCCTTTCACGGCAACTTTTTGTTGTTAGTCTCTTATTTCCATGTGCTTTGCACTAACGTTTTTTATATGATCCTGGGATCGATACCTTCAATCGATCGAATGAACTTTAATTCAATCATCAAAACAGGTTGTAGACATCCAGTTTCATTTAAGTTCGAGTTAATTGAGCTTGATCCAAATGGATAGGTCTAATTTTACTTATATTTTATATTATTTTTATTTTTATTTTATATTATATATATTCTTTTGTATTTTATGTATTTATTATTTATTTATTTATTATTACTATTTATTAATATATATTTTTATTATTTTTTTTCTTTTTCTTTCTTTTCTGTTAATATATATATTTTATTTATCTAGTTATATATTTATTATTATTTATCTATTTATATATTATAATTTATCTATTATTATTTTTAATTTATTTGTTAATTTTTTAGTTTATCTGATTATTTTTATTTAATTATCTATTAATATTTTTTATTTGATTTTTATTTATTTGATTTTTTTTTCGTCTGAAGATTGGATTGGTTTTGGAGGAATCTCACCGTAAATTAGGATTCAATCAGAGTTCATATTGGATTCAATGATTGAATCCCAATCCAAAGAGGAGTTGTGATTGATCAGAAACTCTTCTGATCACTCCCTATAAAAGGACCCATGGATCAAAGGAAAAACACACAGAAAAAGAGTTACTGGCTGAGAGAGAAGGCAGACACAGAGAATATTTAAAAGCTAAAAAGGTTTTGGTGCATTTAGAACAGCTCTAGAAATTGGTAGGAATTTTTGGAGAGTTTTTTTTTTAATTTTTTTCTGGAAATTTCTGGAAAATTTTTAGATTTCGGTTGAATTTTTCGGCTACTATTCCAACCAAGTTTGAATTTTTCGATCAACTTCCCAGTTTTCGGCAATCATTTCCAGAAATCGATCAATTTTTCGACGAATTTTCGACGAAAAACCTAGATTCCAACGAAAATTTTTAGAATCCGACGGGCATTCAACTGGAGTTCTTCGAGTTTTTAGAGAGAAGGGAGAGAAGAGAAAGGAAGAGAGAGAGAGGGAAAGAGGGTTCTGCTAAAAAACGAATGAATCAGCCTTATATACCCTTCCTAAACGACGTTGTTTCTATGTTAAGTAACCCAGAAGATCCGTGCGTTTTATCAAGATCCGACCCGACCTTAACGTCAACCCGCTTTCGACCCGCGTCTCCCCCTGAGCCAAGCCGAGCCGAGCCGACGTCCCTTGAGCCGCGTTTTCAAGCCGTTTTCCTTCCTCGAGCTGAGTCAAGCCGAGCCGTTTCCAGTTTTTTTTATATATATTATTATTATTATTATTTACTTATTTATTTATTATAATAGATCTGTTTAATTTTTTTATTTTTTTCCTTTATTTTTATTTTCATTTTTATTTTATTTTATTTCATTATTTTATTTTCTTTAAATAAATTTCTAAAAAAAAATATTTTTGAGGAAAAGTTGAAAGTATCAATTTTTCTTAGAAACTAGTTTTCAAAAGTGAATTTTTGAGAAAAAGTTGAAAGTATCAATTTTTCCTACACAAAAAGCAATCATTTTTTTTTCTTTTTTTCTTTTTTTTTTTATTTTCTTGAATTTCTTTTAATGTTAAATAATTCGACAATGAAGCTTCTGTAAGTGAAACAGTAGTTTTCTTGCATACTCTTGAGGTGAAGGGATTTTCTCAATTTTTTGCTAAAAGTATTGAGTCAATTGAGAATAATTTTCAATAATTAATTACTTGGTAAAATTTTAAGGCTTATTGGATAACACAAAATTAAGCTGGTACCATCTTTCGATGGGCGTTGTGAGGGTGCTATAACCTTCCTCACACATAACCGAACTCCCGAACCCTGTTCTGGTTAGTAGACCTGAACCTATTCTTTCAGGGACCCTTAAACTTAGGTGTTCCTTGAAAGAGCAGATTCTTTAGGTGGCCAATCGCACCTAGATAAAAAAGATTGGTGGTGACTCCCTTCAAGTCAATGTCTAGCGATAGATCATCGGATCTAGACATTATGACAGCTTGGCGACTCCACTGGGGACACTGAGAGTCAGGCTAGCAAATAAATTTGTGTTATCCAAAAGCCTAATAAAATTGAACCTTTTTGTATATATGTGTTATTATTCATTCATGTTTATTTACTTTATTAATTATGTCATTCATATGCATGTGCATAACATGAGCTCTATACTCGAGCTTCGTCCCTCTAGGAGGGAGTAAAGTACCTATTGCTTTCATGAGGTTTAATGCCTCCGCAGTGGCTAGCGAAATACTCCCACTCAAATTGAAACTTTTTCGTTTACAGCCTGTAATGGGTGAGGATTATGGTGCCTTACTAGTCTGTGATGAATAAGGATGTAAGGAGCAATTTGGGAACCTTTAGACTTTAACCTTAAACCACATATAGTGAACCTTAAGAGTGCCTAACCTATAGGTAGAGCCATCACTCATCCCTTTTAAAATTGACCAGAAGCATAGGGTTCATTCCTCTTATTCTGTATGATGTTTTAATTTACTTAGTTATTTATTTATTCCTTTTTTTTTTCTGGGCATACTAACTTTTTTCTCATTCTTTTGCATTAGTTCATACGCATATCATAAAGTTGCATAAAGAACATTTGCTTGAAAGACGGTCTTCAACAAAACTTTTCATGAACTCCATTGAATGATTAGTTTGTTCTTCATCCGTATTAGCACCTTGTGAGGCACCTAACGAAGTAAGAGCCCAGTCATAAAAGATTCAACTAAAGATGATGGATTGTTTACCAATCGGATATGATTCTATTCTGTCTCAAGAAACATCTATCCTCCTTAAACAGAATAATCTAAAAGATTTGGTTGATATCTGGAAGAAGATGAGTCTATCAAGACAAGAGTAGTTTTACCAGAGACACGGTCATATAGCACACCTTCTAGCAGTAGTTGTTGATGATCAACTAATCAAAGCTATAGCACAATTCTGAGATCCTGCATACAAGTGTTTCATCTTTAATGAAGCTGATATGACTCCTACCATCGAAAAATATTTGATTTTATTAGGTTTAACCTCAAGGCTCCTGACAAGATATATGTCAAAAAACACAAGTCAAGATTTCGTAAGGATTTGGCTCAACTAATGAGGATAGACAAGAAAATTATGGATTCTCATACAAAGAAGAAACAAGAACATGTTTGCCTACCTTGGAAGTTCTTTCATGAATTTCTAGTGCAACATATCAATGAAGAACAGGGGTTAGATATATTTACCTTAGCCATATACGAAATAGTAATCTTTCTAAAGATTTTGGGTTATATTGAGATAGCGATGGTTGACTTCTTCGAGAGTGTGATCAATAGCTGTAATCCTTCAACGGTAATATTAGTAGAGATTATCAAATCTTTGAGTTACTGTTATTGAAATGGAAGGCGCTTTATAGGTTACATACAGTTATTATACTTATGGACAAAAAGTCATTTTGAATGGAGAAATGGTACCTTCTCGAAGTTTTATATCTGTAATCGAGCTCCGATCAAAAAATTTTGTAAAAGTGGATGGTCAGAACGAAAAGTCTAAAAAGGAATGGATAACTTTCCTACAAAAGTTAACCAGTATCGATGTAAGATGGTTGGCCCCGTGGATGAATCGTGAACCTATGTTGTACCAATATAGGGATAGAAGACAATTCAGGGCAGAACAATTTATTCCTATGACTTATGGGCTTCATCAGTTAGATTTCTCTTACAGTGAGTTAAAAGCATTTCAGAGGATGAATGAAATGATTAAAGCATGAAAAAAATCCTCGAAGAGTGAGTCTTGAACCGTTTACTGATAAAGTCACTTCAGGGTACTTGGTTTGAAGAGCAAAAAGAAGACAAAAAATGGTATTCACTTATGAAAGCTTTCAACCGCCAACAGAAGAAAAACTTGAAGAGACACTATCAGAATTAGAGCTTGTAACAAAAGAATTTTGAGTCTGAAAAGGGTAAGTTAAAGCAAAAAATCCATAAGCTTCAAGAAGAAAAAGCTCAGTGGAAAGATAGAGCTAAAAGTTATGAAGCTAAAGTTCGCAAGATTGCTAGAGAACGTGATACAGCTGTTGAAGACTTAGTAGGGCTACACCAAGAGCATAAAAGGTTATATGTGAGAGAAAGGGCCAAAGAGATAATCATTGTTGAGCTGACTGAAAAAAATACAAGATTGAAGTAAGAGTATGTTGAATTGGAAGAAAAAAGTACCCAAGTACAGACAGAGAATAACATGCTAAATAGTTATCTGAGTAGGCTAAGGCAAAAGTTGAATGAACAAAAAAACCACATTATTGCATTGGTTATGGAGCATAGAGAGTTATCATACTAAGTCTGGTGTGGTAAAAGAGAGAACTTAGGAAGATAAAAATATATTGAGCACCTAACAACTCAAATTTGTAAAGGGGTATGCAAGGCAAGAGAGATGGTGGAAGAGGCAGAGGCATTGAAACAAGTGGTGACCCCAGTAAGAGAACATGGACAGCGTCTGTTGAACTTCATTGAGGAAGCCAAGGCCCAGTATGAACAGATCAAGCAATTTTATGGTTATAGTTCTAAGATGATAAACTTAATGTAGATAAAAGTTTTTTAAAATAAATGAAATCTTTAGGTTGAATATCATTTTTAAGGCAAATGTTCTTTGTATACATGCATTTTTCATTCATTGCATTTTCATTCATTACACTTAACAAAGTAACCATGTGATAGTCATGCAAATATACTAATCCTAAGATATGGTACTCATGGTTCAAGGATAGCTCCATTTAGCGAGAACCCTGTCCATCGATACAACATCAGATCCAGAGCCAGAAAAATGGAGCAGAAAAATTTTTACAGATTTGAAAAGCTAGAAAAAGTACATGAGAAGATTGAAAATGAGTTGAACAAGATTTTGGATGCTATCAATAAGCTGAATAAGGGAAAAAAAGTTGAGAAAAATACAAGCCAACAAGTTTTCCCGTTATAAGAAGTGGCTGATCCTTTGTACCATCCAAGTTTTGATCCACCTCAAGCCCAGTCTGCACAAGAGGTTTCACCATAATATTTTGTATATCTAACATATCTTGGAATACCATCAGCCTCCAACCCAGGACATTACCATAGCTATGTAAATTTTGTCTTTACTGAAAGGACATTAGAATTGATTCTTGATCTAGATGATTTAAAAGAAAAGGAGAAAGAAAAAGCAAAAGTGATAGAAACTCAGGAAAGCTCCAAAATTAGTATGCTAGAATAAAGGCTACAGGCTGTGGAAGAAATTGGTTTCTATGGTTCAGTTAATGCTGCTGGGCTTTGCTTAGTCCCTGATGTGGTCATTTCTTTTAAGTTCAAAGTACCAGAATTTAAAAAATATGATGATACGAAGTGTCCCAAAACTCACATCACCATGTATTACCGGAAGATGGCAGCCTATGCTTATGATAAAAAACTCTTGATGCATGTCTTTCAGGATAGCCTTACAGGCTTTGCTGCCAGGTGGTATGTTCAACTGGACAGAACCCACATTCGCTCTTAGAGCGATATGGCTCATGACTTCATTAGTCAATATCGACATATTATCGATTTGGCTCCTGATCGTTTGTCTTTATAGAACTTAGAGAAAAAGGTAAATGAGACTTTTAAAGAGTATGCCTAGAGGTGGAGAGATATTGCTTCTCAAGTATAACCTTCTCTGACTGAGAAGAGACTACAGTGCTATTTGTTAGCACTTTAAAACCTTCCTATTATGAAAAGATGATAGAGAATGCAATAAAAAATTTTACTGATATGATAATTTCGAGAGAAATTATCGAGAGTACCATCAAGAATGACAAGCTGAAAGAAAGTGAAACATCTAATAAGAGAGTCTCGAAGAAGAAAAAGACTGAAGCTCAGGCTGTGAGCTTTGATAGACAGCAATTTGGAGGTTATCAACCTTACTCACCACAAGGATACTTGCCATATTATCCTACTGTAAATAACACTTTCTCTTACCCATACCAATCATTTGTACAGTCATCTTACCCCCAAACATATCAAACCTCTCATAGGCCTCAAAATACCATATACAGTCCTAACACTCAGCCTACCCTAAGACCTCAAAATTACCCAACTAATCCCATGGGTGGTTCATGGGAGCAACGAACTACCCGTGAAAAACTTATATTTGACCCAATTTCAATGACTTATACAGAACTATATAGAGAGCTTTACAATAGTCATTTGATTGCTCCTAGTAAGTTAGAACCCCTCAAACCACCTTACCCCAAGTGGTACGATCCCACAGCTCATTGTGACTATCATTATGGGATTACTGGTCACTTCACCAAAAATTACACTATCCTGAAACACAAAGTGCAATGGTTGATCAAGGATGGAATGATTTACTTTGATGCGGGAAGGGTGACTGCACCGAATGTTAGTGGTAATCTCTTGTCGAATCATAATGTGAGTACTATAAGTGAAGAACAGGAGCGTCATGTTAAGAAAGGAATGGCAGATATCAAGACACCTCTCAGCCAACTGTTTGATATTTTATGGAAGGTTAACATGATACAATTGGTGAGTCCGCATAATTGTCATAGAGTATTTATAGTCGACACTAGTTGTAAATATCATAATAGAGCAATGGGCCATTCTATCGAAACTTATGAGCAGTTTCACCGAGAGGTATAAAAATTCTTAGATTTATACCAGATGGAGATCTATGAAAGAAGAGAAGACTTAAAAAGTATTAAGGTGTCCATGACTGATAAGCCTGTAAAGCTATTTCTAAAGCCAGTGATAATTCATTGTGGGAACAAGTCGAAGTCAGTCATAGACAAACTCATCCTCAAGTCGATAACTTTTGAAATCCTGACTCTTTTCTCGTACAAGGATGATAAAGATATACCTTAGAGATATAGCTATGACATAGTAGTTCAGAGGCAAGAAGAGAATATCTCTAAAGCTGATGCTTCCAATATAATTGGTGTAGGAGGTATTACCCGAAGTGGAAGGTGTTACACTCCAAAAATGTTAGAGAAGGCTAGAAAAGAGAATGCCAAAGAAAGAGAATGATGGAATAACCCTGAAATAGAACCTGAAAAAGATCGCTCGAAATTGATGTCAGAAAAAGAGGTTTGTGAATTCCTGAAGCTGGTAAAATATAGTGAGTATTTAGTTGTTGAACAGTTGAATAAAATACCAGCTCGAATCTTATTACTATCACTACTGTTAAACTCAGAGCCATACCAAAATACCCTGCTGAAAGTGTTGAATCAGGTATACGTGGCACATAATGTATCTGTTGAGTATGTGAATTACCTGGCTGGAAATCTAATCATGCCAAACCATATTTCGTTTAGCGATGATGAGATTTCTTTGAAGGAAAAAAGAAATGCTAAGGCTTTGCATATTACGGTCAAGTGCAAAAGCCATATCATACCAAGGTTCTTATTGATAATGGTTCTGCTATCAATGTCATGCCTATATCAACTTTGACAAGACTACCCATGGACTACTCTCATATAAAAGACAGTCAGATGATCGTGAGAGCTTTCGATGGGACCAAAAGCGAAGTCTTGAGGGATATTGAGATGCCCTTGCAAATTGGGCCATGCACTTTTAATGTGAAGTTTCAAGTAATGGATATCTCTCTATCCTACAGCTGTCTATTGGGAAGGCCATGGATTCACATGATAGGAGCTATGCCCTCTACCTTGCACCAAAAGATCAAGTTTAATGTAGAAGATCAACTAGTAGTTGTAGTTAGAGATGAAGATATGCTAGTGACCCAACCATTGAATACTCCATATGTAGAGGCTGCTGAAAAAGCATTAGAATGCTTCTATCGATCTTTTGAATTAGTTAATTCTATAGGTGAAGAACTTAAAAATCAACTTTTTCAAGGATATTGATGAGCCAAGTCATCAATAAAGGTTAGTATCTAGGACTAGGGCTAGGCAAGAACTAGCAGGGAATAAAGAAACCCCTGACAGTGATAGACAATAGCAACAGGTTAGGCCTAGGATATGAAATGGCAGAATGGGAAATCAAGAGAAGGCCAACAAGAAAGACATCAAGACTAATGGTTATCCCACACCTGTATGAGATTTTCAGATATGGAGGATTCATGTATCCAGATACAGGAAAAAACATGAAAAATGATTTTACCCAATTAACCATTGATGCTATTGAAGATGAAGGGGAGATTAATCAAGAGAGGTGGGTTCGCCTTTGTCTATCAGATTATGAGCTGAATAATTAGAGTGCCATCGAGATACCTGTAACTTTTGAAATTAATACAATGTAATTGTATCATCCTAATAGCTATTGCCCAAGGCATTTGGGTGATCTTTCTTGTTTGGGCCATTTATCTTTTATTATTTTTAATAAAAATTAAGAATGATGCATTTTCATTCATTTCTTCTTGTGTTGTCATTATTTCTAACTTTTCAAACACATCTTGTCAATATATCCCATTTCATTCAATTTTAGGTCTTTAAATGAACATGAAGATAATTATGATAACAATCAAGAGGTTAGTTTTGAGAATTCAATTAACACTGATGAACTTGACAATGAAGAGAATTTTGAGGAATATGTTATGCCTCCGGACCTAATGAGATTGATTGAACAAGAAAACAAGCTAATTAAGCCTCATCAGGAGATAGTTGACTTAGTGAATTTAGGAGATGAAGAGAATAAGAAGGATGTCAGAATTGGCACTTCACTCTCATCCGAACATAGACAACGTTTGGCAGACCTACTTCAAGAATTCATAGATGTATTTACTTGGTTTTATTAGGATATGCCAGGGCTGAGCACGGAGATAATGGAGCACTGATTACCCCTAAAGCTAGAATGTAAGCCAGTTCAACAGAAGCTAAGATGAATGAAGCCTGAAATGCTACTAAAAATCAAAGAAGAGGTGAAGAAACAATTTGATGCAGGTTTTCTACAAGTGACCAAGTATCCAGATTAGGTAGCCAATATAGTACCCATTCTTAAGAAAGATAAAAAGGTATGAATGTGTGTAGACTATCATGACTTGAATAAGGCTAGTCCAAAGGATAACTTTTCTTTACCTCATATCAACATACTGGTAGATAACACAGTTAAGCATTCAATTTTTTCTTTTATGGATGGTTTCTCAAGATATAATCAGATAAAAATGGTTGCAGATGATATGAAAAAGACCACTTTTGTGACTATGTAGGGAGCTTTTTGTTATAAGGTCATGTCTTTTAGGTTAAAGAATGCTGGGGCAACATATCAAAGGGCCATGTCAACACTCTTCTATGATATGATGCACAAAGAGATCGATGTGTATGTAGATGATATGATTACAAAATCGTGTGAGGATGAAGATCATGTCACCAGCCTCAAAGAGTTATTTGAGAGGTTGAAAAGATTTCAGCTCAAATTAAACCCAGCCAAGTGCACCTTTGAGGTAAAGTCAAGGAAATTACTAAACTTTGTGGTCAGTAAAAGAGGAATTGAAGTCGATCCGAATAAGATACGGGCCATTTAGATCTGTCACTTCTCAACACACTAAAGAAATTCTGAGGTTTTTTGGGGAGATTGAATTACATTTCTCGATTTATCTCTCAGCTTACTTACAAATGTGATCCCATATTTAAGCTTCTCCGTAAGAATAATCCTGAAAAATGAAATGAGGAATGTCAAGAGACTTTTGATAAAATTAAGCAATACTTGTCAAACCCTCCAGTGTTGGTGCCACCTGTTTCAGAAAAACCTTTAATTCTATACTTGACAGTATGTGAAAATTCAATAAGATGTGTGTTGGGACAATAAGATGAGTCTAGCAAAAAAGAGAGAGCTATTTACTATTTGAGTAAAAAGTTCACAAAGTACGAGTTCAAGTATTCTTCATTGGAGAAAATGTGTTGTGCATTAGCGTGGACTGCCAAAAGACTCTGACAGTATATGCTTTATCATACCACATGGCTCATAGCAAAATTGGATCCAATTAAATATATCTTCGAGAAGCTTTTTTTGTTTGAAAGAATTACCAGATGGCAAGTAATGCTCTCGGAGTATGATATTATGTATGTGAGCCAAAAGGTAATAAAATGGGGGTGCTATAGCAGAGTTTCTTGCAGATCGTGCTACTGAAGAGTATGAACCAATGAGTTGGAATTCCCTGATGAAGACCTAATGACTATTTGTCAACTGGAGAAAGGGGAGCATAGAGAAAAATGCTGGAGAATGTATTTTGATGGAGCTACCAATGCCTTGGGACATGAAATTAGGGTAATTCTGATATCCCCAAAAGAACAATACTACCCTATAATAGCAATGATAAATTTTAATTACACAAATAACATCGCTGAATATAAGGCATGTGTCATGGGTTTGCAAACTACTATAGATAAAAGAGTGATAGCATTAAAAGTGTTCGGAGACTCAGCTCTAGTTATATATCAATTGAAAAGGAAATGGGAGACGAGAGATTCAAAACTCATTTCATATCATAAGTATATTCTAGAGTTGATAAAATAATTTGAAGATGTCTAATTTGATCATTTACCTCAAGAAGAAAATCTGATTGCTGATGCATTAGCTACTCTGGCTGCAATGATTCAAATTAATAATAATACTGACATTCAGCCCATCAAGCTAGATGTTAAAGATATGCCAGCTCATTGCTCTAATATAGAAGAGGAGAAAAATGGAAAGCCTTGGTATTATGATATCTTACAGTATATTAAGGATTAGCAGTACCCAATTCAAGCAATAAAAAATGATAAAGGATCATCCGAAGATTGGCTATGAATTTTTTCCTAGATGGGGATGTTCTATACAAAAAAAATCAAGATCAAGTATTACTAAGGTGTGTAAGTAAGGCTGAAGCAACGAAAATCATTGAAGAGGTGCATGATGAAATATGTGGGGCACATACCAGTGAACATATGATGGCGAGACAAATCATGAGAATAGGATATTATTGGTTGATGATGGAGAGTGATTGCATTGACTATGCTCGTAAATGCCATAAATGCCAAATATATGCTGATAAGATCCATGCTCCACCATCTACTTTACATGCTATGGCACCATCCTGGCCACTCTTAATATGAGGCATAGATGTCATTGGTCCTATCACTTCAAAGGCTTTTAATGGGTACAGATTCATTTTTATGATGATAGATTACTTCACAAAATGGGTAGAGGCAGCATCATATGCAAACATAACACGATCTGTGATTACAAGTTCATAAAGTGAGAGATCATCTATAGATATGGACTTTCGAAGAAAATTATTTCAGAAAATGCCAAGAATCTAAATAGTAAAATGATACAAGAAATATGTGCTCAATACAAGATCAAATATCATAACTCGACACCATACTGTCTGAAAATGAATGAGGTAGTTGAGGCAGCCAACAAGAACATAAAAATGATTCTGGAAAAGATGATTGAGATTTATAAAGATTAGTATGAGAAGTTACCATTTGCACTGTATGCATATCGAACATCAGTGCATACCTCTATTGGGGCAACCTCATTTTCTTTGATATATGGATGAAAGCTGTGCTACCAGTAGAAGTGGAGTTCCCTTCTTTAAGGGTTCTAAAAGAAGTTGGGTTAGAAGAAGTTGAATGAATTTTTAGAATGTTATGAATAGTTAAATTTCATAGAAGAAAAGAGATTGACTGCACTGTGCTATGGTTAGCTATATCAAAGAAGAATGATGAGGGCTTATGATAAGAAGATTCGACCCCATTGCTTTCGAAAAGGAGAGTTGGTCATGAAGAGAATCCTTCCAATCCAGCACGATAGTAGAGGAAAATAGACTCCGAATTGAAAAAGGTCGTATGTGGTGAGACGGACTTTTTCGGATGGAACGCTGGTACTAACTGAGATTGATGGAAATGATTTACCCCATCCTATAAATTCTGATGCTGTGAAAAAATACTATGCTTGAAATTAAAAAAAAAATGGAAAGAAGAAAATGAAAAAAAAAAGTGAATGAAAAATGAGGACTTAAGGCGAAAACCCTAAAAGGACGGTTTGAGTCATAGGAGATTTGTCTAAGTTGAAAACCTGAAAAGACAGCTTAGATAAAGAGAATACAGCATCGAATTTAAAAATTCGATGGCACGGAGACTAGCAAATTCGGAGGAGCTTCAAGTTGTTAAATACATCAGAGGATTGGTTTTTTATAAAAACCTTGAGATATGTTATCATGATTATTCGATTGTTCATTTTTGGGTTTTGTCCCCACACTTATCCTTGTAATTCTCTCTTGGCCAAAGTTTGCCAACATTTTACTAATAAAAGACATTCTATTTCACTCTTTATGTCTTTTTTTTCTGGTGACTGTTTCTCAACCATTCATATTCTTTTCTTCCTAATACCCTACAATGGAAGAAATGTGCAAATGCATTCTTACTTTTTGAGTTTGAAATAATGATTAATGAATGAATAACAGCATGAAAGATTTTTACATTATATTGAATAAGTCAAGAGTGATAAAGGCAGAATCGAGATATTCAGTTCTTGATAAAGACATTAAATTTGGAAAGAGATTTTTTACAGGAAGAATGTGAGTGAAAGAGACAATTAAGAGCTATACTGGCTCAATCTTAGAAAAGTAGCGTAATCTAGTTTTTGAAAAATCAAAGGGTTTGATGCCTAGGAAAAGAGCTTGAGAAACTTGAGTACCACAATTGAATAGGAGTTAATTAGCCAACATTTGCATAACATGCATTGAATTGCATAGCATATACTACATAAATTCAAGAAGCAGGAGTATTCCAAAATCCCACATAGAGAAGACAGATGTGAAGACATTTTCAAATTTGAGAAAAAGCTTGTCAAGTAAGTTCCTAATCCTTGAAATAGGATGTCTCTTAGTATCAGGGTTGATTTATAAGACCTTTGGGCATAATTCCCTGAAATTCCTTCAAACACAATTCTCAACTCATTTGGACATGATTGTCAAGGAGCCATTTACTTTTCAAAGTCGTTGAGCCTCTGATTAGAGGAGCCATTTATTTCTTCAAAGTCGTTGAGCCTCTGATTAGATGAGCCATTTATTTTTCCAAACTTGTTGAGCCTCTGATTAGAGGAGCTTTATTTATTTTTCAAAGTCGTTGAGCCTCTGCTTAGATAAGTTTTGATCAAATCTTTAACATAAAAAAAAATGAAAGAAAAAGGGTCGAGTTGAGTCTTGAATGGGTGTTTACGTCTTTGCGCAATTTTTGTTTTACAGAAAATGTGCAAAGAGGGGCAGCTGTAGACACCCAATTTGGTCCAAGCCCGAATCAATTGGGCCTGGTCCAAATGGATAGGCCCAATTTTACTTTTATTTTGTATTTTATATTTTATATTTTATATTTATATTTATATTTTATATTATATATATATATATTTTTTTTTCCTTTGTATCTTATATATTTATTATTACTATTTATTAATATCTATATCTTTATTATTATTATTTTTTCTTTTCTTTTTCTTTCTTTTCTGTTAATATTTATATATATTTATTATTTATCTATTTATATATTATAATTTATCTATTATTATTTTTAATTTATCTGTTAATTTTCTAGTTTATCTAATTATTTTCATTTAATTATCTATTAATATTTTTTATTTGATTTTTTGTTTTTTTGATTTTTTTTTCGACTGAAGATTGGGTTGGTTTTGGAGGAATCCCACCGCAAATGGTGATTCAATCAGAGTCCATATTGGATTCAATGATTGAATCCCAATCCAAAGAAGAGTTGGGATTGATCAGAAACTTTTTTAATCAATCCCTATAAAAGGACCCACGGATCAAAGGAAAAACACACAGAAAAAGAGTTACTGGCTGAGAGAAAAGGCAGACACAGAGAAGATTTAAAAGCTAAAACGGTTTTGGTGCGTTTAGAACAGCTCTAGGAATTGATAGGAATTTCGGCGAAGATTGAATTTTTCGGTTATTATTCTGATCAAGTTTGAATTTTTTGACCAACTTCTCAGTTTTCGACAATCATTTTCAGAAATCGATCAGTTTTTCAATGAATTTCTGACGAAAAACCCAGATTTCGATGAAAATTTTTAAAATTCGACGGGCATTCAATCGAAATTCTTTGGGTTTTTAGAGAGAAGGGAGAGAAGAGGAAGGAAGAGAGAGAGAGAGGAAAAGAGGGTTATGCTGAAAAAATGAAGGAATCAGCTTTATATACCCTCCCCAAATGACGTTTCTGCGTTAAGTAACCCAGAGGATCAGCGCGTTTTACCAAGATCCGACCCGACCCGAGCGTCCACCCGCTTTCGACCCCCGTCTCCGAGCCGTTTCCCTGAGCCAAGCTGGGCCGAGCTGACGCCCCCTGAGTTGCGTTTCCAAGCCGTAGTCTTTCCTTTAGCCGAGTCGTTAGCCGAGTCATTTTCAGGTTTTTTTTATATATATATTTATTATTATTATTATTTACTTATTAGAATAGATCTGTTTAATTTTTTTATTTTTTTTAAATAAATTTCTAAAAAAATATATTTTTGAGGAAAAGTTGAAAGTATCAATTTTCCTGGAAAATAAATTTTTCAAAAAATATTTTTGAGGAAAAATTGAAAGTATCAATTTTCCTTGAAAATAAGCTTTCTAAAAAATATTTTGAGGAAAAGTTGAAAGTATCAATTTTCCTTAGAAACAAGTTTCAAAAGCGAATTTTTGAGAAAAAGTTGAAAGTATCAATTTTCCTTAAAAATAAGTTTTCAAAAATGAATTTTTTGAGAAAAAGTTGAAAATATCAATTTTCCTTAAAAACAAGTTTTCAAAAGTGAATTTTTGAGAAAAAAATTAAAAGTATCAATTTTCCTCGAAATTAAAGTTTCTAAAAATATTTTAAGGAAAACTTGAAAGTATCAATTTTCCTTGCACAAAAAGCAATCATTTTTTTCTTCTTTTCTCTTTCCTTTTTATTTCCTTGAATTTCTTTTAATGTTAAATAATTCGACGATGGAGCCTCTGCAAGTGAAATAGTAGTTTTCTTGCATACTTTTGAGGTGATGAGATTTTCTCAATTTTTTGCTAAAAGTATTAGAGTTAATTGAGAATCATTTTTAATAATTAATTACTTTATAAAATTTTAAGGCTTATTGGATAACATAAAATTAAGTTGGTACTATCTTTCAATAGGCGTTGTGAGGGTGCTATAACCTTCCTCACACGTAACCGACCTCTCGAACCCTGTTTTGGTTAGTAGACCTGAACCTGTTCTTTCAGGGACCCTTAAACTTAGGTGTTCCTTGAAAGGATAGATTATTTAGGTGACCAATCGGGCCTAGATAAAAAATATTGGTGGCGACTCCCTTCAAGTTAATGTCTAACGATAGATCTCCGGATCTAGACGTTATGACACAGTTTTATACCCGTTAATGAGTTGAGATAATTATTTACCTGTTTAAATAATGAAGATTAATCCTAATGCACATAAATTTGATAATTGCATAATTTTGATATTTTTTTAATACAAAAGAGATTGTAACTTGAGATAAAAAAAATTTTAAGTGTTAAAATTTAAAATTATTTCATTTTTTTTAAAAAATAATTACATAAATTAATTGAATTATACTATAAATTTTCAATTACAATATTCATTCACGTGGAATTCATAATTTAAAATTACATGAAAGGTAAAGATTTGATAATTTTATAATGACCTTTCTAAACTTTCTCGTTCATCCAAAAGATTTGGAATTGTCGTTTATGTCCAAGGCCCTAACAATCGGCCAGACTTTATGACCATAAAGGCAGAAAATGTGGTATGATGACACATTTTCAGCAGCCCATTTTGACTCTCTTCTATCCATTATGCTTATCTATACATTTGAGGAAAACTTGCAATGTTACGCACACGCATATAAACTCTTTTTTTTCAAGGTCTGATCTAAAAACTCTTTGAGCCAAGATAGCTTGAATCAATCTCCACCCAAGGACAAATGTAATAAATGCCATTTGGCAACCGCTTCCTATAAATTCAAGCACCCTTGAGCTGCCTTATGCAATGAAAAATTACACAAAAAATGGGTAACCTAAGCCTTTGCCTAATTTTCTTGCTTTGCTTATCAGCTAGTGCGGCTGCCCAACAATGTGGGCGGCAAGCCGGTGGCGGGACTTGTGCCAACAACCTTTGTTGCAGCCAGTATGGTTACTGCGGTAATACAGATGATTATTGTTCACCTTCTAAAAGTTGTCAAAGTAACTGTTGGCCTAGTGGTGGTGGTGGTGATGGTGGTGGTGAAAGTGCCTCCAATGTTAGAGCTACCTACCATTTCTATAACCCCTCACAACATGGATGGGACCTAAATGCTGTAAGTGCTTATTGCTCAACATGGGATGCAAACAAGCCATTGGAATGGCGCCAGAAGTATGGATGGACCGCCTTCTGTGGACCAGTTGGACCACGTGGCCAAGCATCTTGTGGAAGATGCTTAAGGGTAGGTTTCGATTTTTACTTTCATCAGCCGAATTACATTTTCTTGTTGAAATTAGGAACAACTATGTAGGGGAAAAGAATTTTTTGAAGAGCTTGATAAAGGCTTAGCAGTTTGGATACTAAAGCTATCTGTTGGTTGTGATGAGCAGGTGACAAATAGAGCTACAAGATCTCAAGCAACAGTCAGAATTGTAGATCAGTGCAGCAATGGAGGCCTAGATTTAGATGTAGCCGTGTTCCGGCAGATTGACACTGATGGAAGAGGCAACGCGCAAGGCCACCTTATGGTGGATTACCAGTTTGTCAACTGTTAAGATTGAAGCACTCCAAGCATATTCTATGATGTAATAATAAGAGAATTTCCTCTCATAAATCAAGCTACTTAAGTCAAGAAATAAATCAATATATGTTCTTATTGGATGAGGGAAAAAAATAAAGAATTGTGGAATGCCAAATCAACATCTCCCAAATCAATCTTAGTGTGAACAATTGCATCAAAATGGTGATTTTGGCTCGTATTAAATTTAGCTTTTTCCTTATAAAAAAATCATAATTTGAATATAAAAGAAGGCTTAACACTAGATATTTTTATATGTAAATACAAGCATAAAAGCAAGCATACTAAAATATTACTCATTCGATATTAATTTCATTAATTTTATCTTAATAGATGCAGTAACATACACATTTATTATTTGAAATTAATGATAAAAAAAATCGTAATCTGAATGTTAAAAACTCAACACTTTATAATTTTAGATGTAAAATATTAATTGTTCATTTATTGTTTGAAATGAATAGTAAAATAGTCAATTGATTCAATTACGATTTTTCAATTTCTAAACAGAAACAGCCAAATCCCCTGCATCCATTAGAAAGGTAAGAATTGTTGGCCAGTGCAAAAACGGAGTCCTAAACACCTATCTTACTTAGCCAAAAATAATAATAATAATAAAAGGCAATAATTCTATGGTTTTTTTTTTTTTCTTTCCACAAGCTTTAATTTTCTAATATAAGATGCATGTATCTTATCATAAGATTGAGTACATTGAACATAGTAAAATTTTTTACTATAATTAAATAATTGAATTTTTTAAAGATATGTGTTAATCTTTTGAATTCGCTTATAAAGCTAAAAAAATTTCCATAAACCAAGCAAAACAATCATAACTAGTTCATCATATTCTTCCACATGAAGTGATAATTGGTTGAAAGTAATCCGATGAGAAGATAAAATAGTTGGGTAGATCAGCATTAATACCCATTACTTACTCCCTATAAAGTCAAAGTCCCTATGAAAACCAAACATTCAAAGGAAATTAATGGGTAAACTAGGCTCCTTCATTTTTTACACCTTTGAATCAAAATACTAAAGACAAGTTTTATAGATTTAAACTCTATTTAGATAGATAATAAAATTTATTATAATGAGATTAAAAATAATAACAAAAATTATTGTAGGTATGATTGAAAAAAAAATTATTATTATTATAATTGAAAAAAATTATAATAAAAAAATTTATAGTTATTTGATCTTATTAAAATTAGTATTTAGATTCAATTAGTAGTATAATAAATTTAATTATATTATATCAAAAATATAATAAAATCCAAACGAAGAATTAAATTTGAATCAAAATTAATAAAAATATATAACACTTATATTAATATAAATGAACTTTTACTCATATATCTATCATATATATTTTAATAAATATGTGGACAATTTAAGTTAAAAAAAATTACATTAAATATTTTATTCAATAATTGATTTTCAAATAACTTGATTCCAATTCTTCTATTCGCAATATAAAAAAATAAATAATACTTGAAATCATTTATATTAAAATTTTTATTTTTTATAAACTAGATTAAAATAATAATAATAGTACTTTTTATTATATTAATTTTTTAATATTATGAATTTTTTAAAATGTAATATTGTGAAAATTTTAAACTATTAAAAACGTAATAAATGTACACGTTTATTATGTTAGTTTTTTATAACAGGGCCAGAACAAAAGAGAAAAAGAGTTTCAGTTCAATTCCGAGTGAGAGCTGCTTCTGTTGTCATACAACTTTCTTCGGTAAAATCAATCGAACCAACCATGCAACAGGTATTTTCCAAGAACCCTTCTTCTTTGTTACATCTTTTGTTTATTAATTTATTCAATTTTCTTTTGGGTTCTAAAATGAGAAATGATTTCAAGGGTACTGGAGGATCTGAGACGGAGGTGACTTGGGAAGATCAACAGAACATTAACAAATTTGGAAGATTAAACAATCGATTTCATGAGCTTGAAGATGAAATCAAGATTGGTAAGGTATTATTTTGGTTTGGGTTTTCTATAATTTCTGTTCATATTTATTTTTTTCCTTTTGGTTTTGGATTTTGAGGATTTTTTTTCCTTTTTTTGACTTTTTAACATTATTTTTTAGATGGGTTTTCAGAATGAGAAAAAACCCAGATTCAGTTTTGGCTATCTTGATGTTTAAGGTCGTTTGTTTATGTGCGTTTGTGAGTTCTAGGGTTTGGTCTCTTTCTCATGTGGAAAATTTTGCTTCTTTACTCTCAGTTTCCCTTTTTCCTTGTTGTATATTTGTGAGTTGCAGGATTGGTTTTGCTGAATTAGATGGATATTGAGAATGGAAACAAATAGTATTTTGTTTCTGTGATGACATATACATTGGGAAAAAGAAACTGAAACTGCTGTTCTGGCTACTCTTCTGATTGATTATCCCAGTTTGTCTCTAGTGTCTAAACTAGTTGTCTTTGCCCTGCTGAAGAGCTTTAATCTTAATCATAGTTAAATATTTGTTGCATCTGACAAATTGCAATTGATATCTTCATTTTCCCATTTTAGAAACTATTGAGACTCCCCATTCTACCATAAAAATTGCTGTTTTTACTACTATTGAAATGTGGATACTATCTTATGGGATTACATTTTCTGACTATATATTTTTTTTCCCAGGAAACAAATGATAACCTGGAGGATGCTTGTAACGAGTTGATTCTAACTGATGAGGAAGTAGTTCGGTTCCAAATATGAGAAGTCTTTGCTCATGTGCCCAAGGAGGAAGTGGAGACCAGGATAGAGGAGATGAAGGAAGTAACCAGCAAGAACTTGGAAAAACTGGAGGAGGAGAAAGAATCAGTACTAGCACAAATGGCTGAGCTGAAGAAGATTTTGTATGGGAAGTTTAAGGACTCCATCAATCTAGAAGAGGATTAATAGCTTTGGATTTTTTTTTTTTTTCATGTAGTTTGATACTACTTGCTTGTGTTTGATATTTACCCTCTTTTGTTGCCATCCAGCATGTTTTTTCTCGGAGATTTGCTCATCTTTTATTTCGATTTTAGGGTGTATCACCTTAAAGGTCTTCATGGGTATCCTTTTTGACGTAAACCTCTTGAGTATGGACATATCAAAGAATGAAATGAATCTGAACTGATTCCTTCTTGTCACTTTTTAAATTATTGTTTGACCTATCTTACCCTTGAACCTTTCTGGATTTAAATTAGTTATTAACTTGACGCAAATAGTTGCCAACGGATTGATGTTAGTAAGATTCGATTATTTTATTTGAAAGGTTGATTAGGTTGGTAAGATTTTGTAAGATTTTATAAAGTTTGTGGTAAGATTTGAATATTTCATTTATAAAATTTAAGTTCCAGTTTTGCTGCCTGCAATAAACTTCCTTCGTAGGGTTTAAATTTGAGTCTCCTTGTCTGTAATCTCTAGTGATAAACAATCTGTAAATTTCATACGAGTCTTATTTAAAACATTCCATCTGCCTTGATCTTATAATGGAAAACTTCTCTCACCCTAAACTTTCCTATAAAATAACTAGACACTAATAGTCGATATAACTACGATTGGAGTAGTTTAATGTAATTCCGAAACAGAGGAGCTCAGCTGATGGCCATTTGAAAAGTGAAATAATAAAATTAGAGAATGTTCTGCACTGCGCTTTGCAACGTTTATTGGCCATAATAATCTGTCAAAAGCTATAGCAAAGCCAACTGCCCTTATAGCTACACCATTTTTTGGTAAAGAACTAAATCAGGCTAGCCTTGCACCTGGAAATATGCTGGTAAGTGTTGGGGTATGTAGGATAACATAAATATAAGTCCTTGAAGCTTCCAATTCATAAAGAAATCCGTTGGAGCATGCAACCATAGCTATAATGTATAATGCAATAGCAGAAAAGAAAACTGACTTTCACATAAGCAAACACTACTAGCTACAATGATGGTTTTCTTGCCTTGAAGTAGGATTCAGGTAACACATGCAATCATTAATCAGGTAGTTGGACACCAAAGGCAAACCCGGAATATGACAATGCCGATAGTCAAATGATAAACTGGCTGCTCGAAGAGATACAAGCGACTCTCGAAACCAGTAATTGGTAAAATCAGAGATAACATCTAGCTGCCACAGCAGCAAATCTAGTACCCCATGAAGAAACCAAACTCTACCTGTCAGATGTTAGTGCAAAGAGACAGTGACACTAGAAAACCAAATCATAACATAGTGCTGAATCACAAAATAAAATCACGACTACTGCAAAATTTGAGGTTAATGCTTGGATTAAAGCGTTTAGCAACCTCTATCTGTTACATCATGCTTAATGCAAATTGCAAACAGCCACAATCAAGGTTATCAAACAACCGTTATAAGAAATGCTTTAAGACACCAAGTTCGCAGGGAAAGAACTATAAAGTTGATTGATCATTAGATTCATTGAGATTGTGCTACAGCAGAAATAAACACATTAGTGATTACAGTTGAATGACTAAAACAAAGTTACTTCCCGTATCAGTATAACAAGGCAACAAACTAATTACCTCCCACCTCCCATACCAACACTGCAGACAAGAAAATGCCTGTGTCATACTTGTTGCTTTGCAACATAGCGTCACTATTCATATCCAAAGCCACAAAATTTAACTTAATAATCATGTTAATTGGCCAAAGAACAAAATCCAACCTCCCTATCAACTGAGGAGCCACAACATTCTCCTCTATTTCCACAGTACATGAAATACAATATTATGCCACAAGATCTTGCCACCTTTGGGCTTCAACCAATGAGGAGGAAATACAAAACAACCTGTGATACCCACTTCTAATCCAAGTCCCAAAAATGCAACTTTCTTCTCCTAATAAAAGTGACAACTCCAAATGAAGAATGATCAAGGGAATCATTTCGTGAATGAAATAACTCAAACATGTAACGGCTCAAATACCAACCACTAAAAGGATCATACCAAGGCCACCAATCCTACCTCCACAATCTTGAACCAAAAACACCAGGACCAAAAAAATCAGACGATTCCCCAAAACACCAGTTCAAATCAAAGCCCCAAAAACCACCAAATTTCACAACAATTTCAAACTAAAGACACTCCAACAATCACAGGGATGAATTCATGAAGGAAACAAGCAAGGCCTCAAATACCATCCTCCTCAAAGCTTAAACCAATAATATCATAACCACAAGCAGTCCTCAACCAAAATCCTAAACACTAAAATAAAAGGATCATTTAGCAACCAATTCCTCCAATCCAATTTCCACAAACTCAAACCATCAAAGCCTCACTTCAAAATCAACCACCAAAACACAACTTCCCTAACAATTCAACCCCGAAAAAGTCCCAAAACAAATCAAATCCTATTATATCCAGAAGTAGGCCTCAAAGGCTGACTTCCAACAACAGAAAGCAACCCATTTTCCTATTCTTCTACCCCACCAAAACCCAAATCTTCAGTTCTTCTAAAGGCAGAATGAACACCTACAACAACTACCCCAATAATCAAACCCACTAAAACATTAACACCCACATGAGTCAAAACCAATGAAACCACAGTAACAAAACTCAAAACCCCCAAGAAAACATTATCATCCACCGTTTTGTTGGAAAAAACAACTGGGTTGTCATTAAAGAGGTAAAAAAACCACCAGAAAATGAAAGTAATCAAACGAACTATCATTGAAGTTGGGTGCCAAAGGAGAGTTAAGAAGACGATTGTTAGCATTACGATTACGTAGTTTACGCGGAAGTAAGAGAGGCTCAGTTTTATTCGGGCTTTGGCATCGCCATAGGAGATGGGGAGGGAGAAGGAGGAGAGGGAGACAAGTTCTGCCATGGGCGGCGCATGTGTTTGGCACGTGAAGAAGTGGAGGTTGGGCTGGAGGTGATGGTGCCGTAAGTTGTGGTTGTGGGTGGCATTTTTGGAGATGGGTTTTTTGTTCGAAGGAAGAAAGATTGGATCTTGAAAGATTTGGGGTAAAGGGAATGACCGAACCAGGAGAAAACCCTAAAAATTGAAAATTTTTTGGGTCACCTTTGTAACTAGCAAAATTGGAGGTTTTTTTTTTTTTTTTCAATTTCTAATTTTTAAAATTTGACTTATATTCTTGTTTTTTTGGAATGGTTGTACAGTTGTTTTTTTTTTTTTTGGCCCAAACTTGTATTCTTTTATTTTATTTGATTTATACCACTTTTCTTTTTGTTAAAGACACTAAAAGACATTAGCTGGGAGTTTAATTAATATTATTTTTATATATAATCCTTCTTTGAAAATAATATCTATCATAATTAATATTAATACGAAATATATTTTTAATTTTTATAAAATTCATATATAATTTTAATTAAAATTTTAAACAATATCATTCTCCTTTTTTTATATTATTTTCATATAAAATCTAAAATTATTTTATCTCAATGCCCAAAATTAAAAAAAAAAAAAACCCTACGTGAAGAGAAAATAAAAGAAAATTCCAAGCCATAGATACTAGGTACTCAATTTATAATTTTACCGATTAACAATTTTGTTGAGCAATTTGAGGGCTAATTCATGGTAAAATCATTCATGTCAGGACAAGGAGTGAGAGCTAGCAATCTTAGGAACCTGGGAGGGAAAGGAAAGATGGATTTCAAAAACTAAAAGCATGGCAATCTCTCCTCGTGGCAAAACTCTTACAAGAGTATAAGAAAGTCTACAGTCACTCATGAAACCAGGATGCATGAAAGAAGCATGCAATTCTCATGGAACATAGATTTGCTCTTAAAAATGTTTCTATGTACTCTTATGATCACAACTTTCTGTTGTGTTGCTTCGCCAGTAATACATTCTGATAAACATCGCCTTAAAACACAATCTTCACACTAGAAAAAGTGAGCATGGTGCATTCATCTTCTTCTTTGGTGTATCATCCAAGTAGAACCTAAGATTTTTCCTGATCTGTATCGTGAAACTTCCTCCCTGCTTCAACAGCTTCCCTGCAAATTTTGTAAATCATTGGAAGAAGGCAAATGCATATCTTAGAGCCAATGCAGAAACGAAACTACAATAGATACAGCAAGAACATTAACCAGCTTTATCCAGATATTTAAATGATCATTGGCATATAGCTTTCATCTCCTTGATAGTAGGAAATATCGATAAAAACATGAAACAAGAAATCATAATGTCAAAATGTTGCGGCTTGTGTACTTTGGAAAGAAACTCATTTTTTTATCTGCTATAGATCCTTGACATCGTGCCCATATCCCTTTGAAAAACACTAAAAATTTTAAGTTAGCAATAGGCAAATCGGTTTTACATACAGCTAAAAACGATGACCTAAGCAGAGAAGATAGAGAGTGAGATTACAAACCTAAAAGCATTTACAAGTTCTTTATTTTCAGGGTCAAGCTTCACACCCTCGTAAAAGGCATTGGCTGCTTGATCGTACTTCTGCAATAAAAGCAGCAGCTAAAAATGGTCAGATAACAAGAATAACAATAGCAGTATGAAACTTTGATAACTATGGTAAAAGATTGCAACATGCCTGCAACAATCGCAAAGCAGCACCTTCCGTACAGCAAGCTTTTGGCCAGTCTGGTCTTAATGCTCTGCAAGCCTTTGCATCAGTTAAAGCATGCTCAGCTTGTCCAAGACGGATCCAACAAAGGCTTCTATTTGAATGTAATGCAGCATCAGTCGGATCTAAATCAATTGCCTGTAAGTGCATCAGCAGATGAGATTAAATCACATTATTGTGTTGTTAACTGAGTTACCCACTTCTAAGGCTCATACACACTCAATTCACCAAATGCCAGAAAACAAATTTGCCTTCCTGTGATGTGCAAAAAGTTTAGCAATCAAAGTGCTTAGGCATGTGGTTTTGCAGGTTACTCCATCAGTTGATAGAAAAAGAAACAGGAAAAAGAGCTAAAAAGCAGGGTGAAGCTTCAAAGTTATATTCAGACTTTAAACCTTAATTCCGTTCATCAACTTTTATTATCATATCATATATATATATATATATATACATATATATATATGAAATTATATTACATGCTTGTGATATTTGGGTGAAACAAGGCACATGGGTAGCTAAGGTGAAGAAATGCCAAGCTGTCCAACCTCTGAAGAGCAAGAAAACCAAGTGGGTGCGGAATGGGCCCCAAATAAATGCCCTCTCACCCAATCAAGAGAATGAATCTTAATTCTCGGGCGCATGCCACATGGGTTTTGCTGACTTTTCTGTGGGCTCCCACTGTCCACCTGTCTTTTGTTGATTCCATATGCCTCTTCAAAATAAATAAAAAATTTCCTTAATTAATCTCACATATAAACATGGTATGTCAAAAGAATTTATATGGGTAAAATTTGATAACAGTTATGTTAATTTGAGACGTCAGATGAGTGTATGTTCAGGACCTGAACTCACACGAATTTAAAGTTTGAATTTCGAGAGAGGTAGATAAAATGACTAACCTTCATGACGAGAATATCATGAGATTGGATGGAAGAAAATATCATACCAAGCCTTCCAAAAAAAGTTAACCTTCATTATGAGAGTATCATGAGATTGGGTGAGAAAAAATGTTATGTCAAACCCTCCAAAAAAGAATAGACATGATACTCCAATCCCACATAAAAAAAGATTAGGTAGATAGGGTGGCTAATTTTTATGACGAGAGTATCATGAAATTGAGTAGGGGAGAATGTCATGCTAAGTCCTCCAAAAAAAAATGACAAAATACTCCAATCCCACATAAAAAAAAAGTTTATAGTGCATAATATTTCATAAGGATATGAATTATTATAATTAAATTGATATAAAATATCGAATTAGTGCATGTTCGAATTTAAAAATTGAGTTTCAGTCTACGACACATGCATGAGCATATTTTTCAATGAAAGTAATTAATTTTTTGATTTTAGAGTTTTTTTTTAAGATGATTTTAAATTTTTCTTCCATTGTTGAATATTCATTTGGACTTGAAGAAGATGAGTCTTCAATGAAATCTAGGTCTTCTAAAGTGGAAAAACAGTTTAATTTGGGATATTTGATGGCTTGATTGTTTGTCGGGAAAAAGAGGGAAAAAAACAAAACAATTGGAATCTTTAGTACTTTTCCCAACACCCAAACAATAATTAAATGGTTTAACAGGAAAGTGGATGAGATAGTCCACAGCAAAGCTACCAAACTTTCGTAAAATGCAAATAGTAATTTATTTTTTTAACAGAAAAGAGAAAAAAATGGAAAATTAGAATGTTATTTCCTTGTTTTGACCAATATGATTAATGTTCCTGGTAAAAAATGAAATTATCTAGTTACTTAAAATTGACGGCACATTTGATTTCAGAGCACAAGTGGTGGGATGGCCACCAGTCAGATCCTACAGGAAGAACATCATGGCAGTCCAGAAGAACAGCTCCAACGAGGGCGAGAAGGCTGGCAGCAGCACAGCCACCGCCACCACTGCAGCGTTCGTTAAGGTCTGCATGGATGTTGTTTTGATCCGGTTGATATTTTTGCTTTAAGCCATATAATGTGATAAGGGAATATGCTGTTGTTTTGATCCCGTTGATATTTTTGCTTTACCATATTATAAATAAAATAATGTTTTGATTTTGTCATATCTCACGTAAGGATTCGGCATTGTGTTTATCCAAGAAATGACTTGGCCTGACTCCAGTGGATGAGCCACATTTATTGACCAAACGACAACTGACTGCCCCCTTGTTGAGTCTCTATCATATGTTTAAAGTATTCATCACGTGTGATTTATTACATCCAGAAATGAAGCTAAGAAATCAGAACCATATATGTTCCGTGCCAGCTGGTATCAGATATGATGGTGATGTAGCATCTCTATGAATTGAGAGCCTGAAAATCATATGCTCTTAACAAGTTTAAGGTTTAACCTTGAACATTATAAGGTTATCAGTAAGTCTGTCAGGGGACGTTTTTCCGTATAAATTTGAGCACCCTGCAAATGAATTTAAGCTACAAATTGAATTGACAAAAAAAAATGGAGAGACTGGTTAGCATAAGCGTTGTGTTCTTGGCCTGTCTGGTGGCTTCTGCCACAGCCCAAAGTGCTTCTAATGTGAGAGCCACCTACCATTACTACTACCCTGAGCAGAATAACTGGGACTTGACTGCTGTCAGTGCTTTCTGCTCCACATGGTATGCTGATAAGCCCTTGGAATGGCGCAGCAAGTATGGATGGACCGCCTTCTGTGCACCGGAAGGTCCTCAAGGGGAAGAGGCCTGTGGAAAGTGCTTAAAGGTAAGCAACTTATAATTCAAGCTCTTAGTTTTTATCTCCTTATTGAATATAACTGAATGTTGAAGGCAATTAAATTCAGATACCTGGTGCGTTCATTAAAATTATGTTCTATAAACTTATTTTAGTCTCATATTGCATACCTGTAGGTGACCAACACCGGCACTGGAGCTCAGGCAACTGTGAGAATCGTTGATAAATGTGGCAATGGAGGCTTAGATTTGGACTGGAATGTGTTTCAACAGATTGACACTGATGGAAAAGGCTATGCTCAAGGCTACCTTATCGTGAACTATGAGTTTGTGGATTGTGGTGACAGTACCCTTGTCAGTTCCCATTAATTTTTACCTCACAAAATGTCATGAATAATCTGTAAGAACCGCCATCTAATAAAGTGTTATTGGAATAAAATGTTTGCTGTTGGTAAGATCATATATAGAAAAGTGGGATTGACTGTATAATAAATCCTTCCATTGATTTATGTAACATTATTAATCATGTTAAGAGTTGGGGGTAACCCTTTGCAATTCACCCAATGATAAAGATCATTGGTTTTAATTTTATGCAAAAATGATTAGTAAAAAGAGAATGAAGCTCTACCTAAAATAATATCAAAATTGGATCTAATAATAAGCAATATTAATTTTTTTTTCAAAGTAATATAGTGAGTAAACTAAAAGAGTGAGCACTCGTTGACAAAATTCTAGTAAAAAAATTTTTTTTTAATAAAAGGTATTTTTTGCTGATGAAGCTGAGTAAGCTTAATTTGAAGGTATGTTCTGGTTAGTCAATTCTAAATTCTCACCTTATGAGAATATTAATGACATTGTATTATTTATGATATTCTTAAATTTTTTTGACTGAGTTGATGTCATGAGTCAAATAACACCAACTCAGTTGGTGAAATTATTTAAAGATCAAAATAAAATAAAAATAATAAAAAATGTAGTAGAGATATTTATGTCTTCTGAATTTTTTATTTCATATTTATTTAAAAAAATTACTCACTCGACTCATCAAATAACTTCTTTTTATCATATGCAATTTTTTAAAACTATTTCGTAAATTTCTTTCTTAAATATCATCTTAATCAATGCCTAGACACTAATTAACACTTTTAAGTTAATAGCAAAAATGAAATCTTGCAGTGACATAAAGAGAAAAATAAAATCTTATGATTCATTGAAAAATAAATTGCATTTAAAAGTCTGTTATATACAGTGGTGAAATTTTTAAATCCGATTTTAAAAGAATATTACCACATATCATATTATTTTTATATGAAATTATTTTTTTAAAATAATTATAATCATACATATGATAATCCTCTAATTGTGTTAGAGAAATTTTAAATTTAATTGATAATAGATGAAATAATAGAGAAAAAAAAAATTCTCAAGATGTTTGATAGGACAGGAAATAATTAATTCCTGTCATTCCATTTACGTGAATTTCACATAGGCGGCTTAATTAGAAAAGTTTCAATCACATGGCCAGCAATTAAAATTCATCAACTTTCAAATCAATATCAATTCATTTTGTGTGATCTATTAAGCTTGACAAATTTTTTTTTTTAATTTTTAAATTTTAATATTAAAAATCTTTCTTAAACTACTCTAAAGATTTTAGTATTTATTTAAGAATATTTTTTATTTTAAGAATATTCAAAATATTTATTGATACTAAAATCTTATTGTCATGATATATTGGTCCCAAAATTCGATTACTAAACGTAAATATCAAAAAGTCATTATTAATATTTTTAAGTGTAATTGATCATCAATTTTATCTTTAAATAAATTTAAAATTAATTAAGATTTATTTTTAAAAAATCTTTTTGCTTTGCGAATCAAAGTTAGGTTTGAAGTATGGTTATGTATGAAAAATATTATAACACCTCTATAAAACTTGTTCAAAAATGATACCAATTGATTTTATGTTATCCGTTAAATTTAACAAATTTTTCTTTAAAAAAATTTCTAAAGAATTTCATATTAGAAATTATTTTTAAATTACTCTAATATTTTATTATCAATTCAAGAATATTTTATTACCTCAAGAATATTTAAGATATTTATTGATACTCTTGAAGGGGTTCTGTGTAAGATTGAAATATATATATATTTTTTATTTTTTATTTTCTTATTAAAATATTTGATATTGTATAATTTTCTAAATACTCTAATATTTTAGTAATATTTAAAAAATAATACCTTTATTGAAAATATGCGCAAAAATTGCTATTTTAATTTTTTAGTAATTCCACTATTGTTGGAAGATTTGATAATTTTATTTTTTTTCATCTTTTAGAAAAAAATTTCAATTTTTTTCTAACATTGTTTTAAAATTATTATAAGGAAAAGTTCATTTTAACTTTTTCCTTAATTTATTTTATTAATTAATTTTTTTAAAGGAATTTTAGGAAAAATTGATATTTCAATTTTTTAAAAATATTTTTCAAAATTTCATTCCAAGAAAATTTTATTCAATTTTTTCTTAGTTTATTTTTATTTATCTTATTTTATTTTTATCCTTAAACAATTTGAAAAAAATTGATATTTCTACTTTTTTCTAAATATTTCAAAATTTTATTTGAAAAAAATTGATATTTTAACTTTTTCATTAGCCTTTTTTAGAAAATAAAATAAAATATTTTTTCATTTTTACTTTCAAAAAATATTTTAGGAACTTTACTAAATATTTTCAAAATTTTGTTATAAGAAAAAATTAATTTTTCAACTTTTTACTTAACATTTTTTGCAAACTTATTTTATTTTCCTAAAAAAATACATAAAAATAAAATAAAAATATATTAAAAAAAGTTGAGACAAATATGAAAAAATAAAAAATTACAAAAAAAATTTGAAAATGCCCTTGGTCAACGTAGTCAACAGCTCGATCAATGGTCAAATGACTTGATCAATCAGCTTAAGTTCAAAGTTAATAGCTTAATCAGCTTGGCTCTGCTAGGTGGCTTAGCTCGATTCCTAGCTCGACTTAGTGGCTTGGTTACAATTTTAATTAAAACGACGTCATTTTAGTCATGTTATAAATAGTCCCAAAAACCTAAAATTTTTCATTTTCTTCTTTATCCTCCTCTCTTATTTCTTTCTGCTTTTCCCAAAACTCTCCCTCACTCTTTAAAGAAATTTTGGCTGTAAGAATTATAATTGGTGCCGTCTGCCGGTCACTAATTTTAGAAAATTAAAAAAAAAAAACCCAAAATGCTTCTTTCCACTTCATTTTTCGATCTAACGGTTTAGATTTTCCCAAAAAGTTCTTTTTTCCCACAAAAATTAAGAAATCCAAAACTAAAAAACTTATATCTACTGTTGATGACAACCAAATTTTTATTGAACCTTCCTCTCACCTTTATTTAGATTTTCACTATTTGGATTTCTTAAAAACCCTTTAGAGAATCTTAGATCTAAATTTTGACCTTAAACTTTAGGCCACCAAAAAAATTACCTTGTTGCCATCCAATGGGCTTGAAATTTTAGTATGTTGTTCTATTTCCCTTAACCTTCATACTGTCCATAAATTAGCTCTAAAATCTTTCAGAACACCTTAAATTTTAAGAGAGAGAAAATTTATTGTCTATTTTTTTATTTTTTATTTCTTTTTTTGGTTTTTTTTGTTGCTTCTCTATTCGTTCTAGTTGTGAATATGATTTTCGGGTAGGCAAAATGGCATTGGGCTTTTTTGTTAAAAATTTTTTGTCCTTTCCCTCCTCTATGTTATTTTTTAAAAGGGTTTATAAGGTTGAATAGCAACCAAATCTAAAAAAATCTAGGATTCAGGAATGTTTTCTTAAAGCCAGTGAGAGTTTTCTGCAAAGTTTGATTTTCTGCAAATTTTGATTATGGCTAGTGGAGGTAGAATTCGATGCCTCAAAATAATATAAATTTTGGAGGGAAAAAAACGCTTTCTGGCAGCGAGATTTCAACTGCCAAAGTTAAAAAAATTTGACATTTTCTTTTTTTTTTCTTTTTAAAATAATTAATCAAAAATATATACAATAATTAGATTTAATAAACATAACTAAAATGTCCGAATCGATTTAAATTGAACGCATTAAAAATTATAGATTTATTTTAATTAATCTGAACAAAATAAATGTCTACACTTACAATTCATTAAAAAAATTGCATTTAAAAGTCCGTTATATACCATCAATGAAATTTTGAAATCCAATATTAATAGAATCCCATATCATATTATTTTTATATAAATTTATTCTTTTAAAAATAATTTTAATCATATATATGATAATCCTTTAATTGTGTTAGTGAAATTTTTAAATTTCATTGGTAATAAATGAGATAAATTTTTATATACTTAATTATAATTTTTTTTAAAAATATTTTTTATTGGTATATCTCATAACGATTTTTTGTCTGTGGGAGACTCGATTGCTAGACTTGGATGAAAATTTTTGGAGTCTCCATTAATTTTTTTCTTATAGGGTGTGATTGGTCATAAAAAAATGTCAGCTTTTAATAAAAATCATAAAATTAATTAAGATTTGCTAAAATAAATTTAGGTATGCGTAATCAAGCTTGGATCTAAGAATACGATTGCGAGTGAGGAAGGTATTAGCACTCTTATGTCGTCTGTTCAAAGAGCGATACCAATTAAACATGTGTAATCATTTCATCTTGATGATATGATCTTTTTTCTATATTTAAATTTAATTTCCTTAAACTTATTTAAGAAAAATTTCTTTGTTATGAAATTAATATTATTATTATTATTTCATATTCTATAAGTTCTCCAATGCTTCATTCATAAAATTCTTGAAATCTCGTCATAAGATATTTTATTTATTTAATAAAATAACTTTAGGGACATTCCAACTCTTTGGTGAGTTCCCAAAACTTATTAAACAAAATTTAAGATTATTTTGACTCTTCGGTAAAATTCTAAAAATTTTGAATAAGTTTTAGGATTATCCAAACTTTTTGACGAGATCATAAATAAAAATAATTTTTTATGATAATTAAGGGATTAAATAATTAATTAATTTTTATTGTGATTATTGTTATTTTTTTGTTATTATTTACAATTTATTATTATTATTTTTTATTATTTATAAAAATTTAGATTATTCCGACTCACTGATGAAATCGAAAAATACTAATCCTTTATTTGTAATAAAAAAATCAAACTCTTTCAATTTTTTTTAAAAAAATTATATATTTTTAAAAATATTTATTCAAAATATCAATTATTATTATTTTTATCATTTTTATTACTCTTTTTATATTGTTTAAATAAATCTTTATTCTAGTAAAAATAATTTTGGATTATTCCAACTCTATGGTGAAATTTGAAAAATTATTTTTACTTGCAATAATTAAAGGAAACTAAAGTCTTTCAGTTTTTTTTTTAAGTTACATTTAAAAGATTTATTTAAATAATTTATTATTTATTATTTTATTTATCTTTTTTATAATTTTATAATTATTTTTTTACCAAAAATTATTTTTTAAATTATCCCAACACTTTAGTGAAATTTAAATAACATTTTTTACTTGTAATAAAATTTTATTTTTTTTAAATAGTTATTATCATTATTATTTGCATATTATATTTTTGGGTCTATATTTTATTTTAGTTCTACTTTTCATTTTATTTATTTATTTCTAAAAGAATTATTACTAGTAATAATATAAAATAACCATGATAATAATAACAATAATATCATAAAAAATAAACATAAAAATTAACACTAAAATAAATAAAATCAAAATCAAAATAGAAAAAAAAAAAAAGGGAAAACCTGCTGAACGGGTTGGGTCAACGAGGGGTTTATGTACGGATCCTGTGCGGGTTGAGCTAGGGTCAGACTTTCAAAATGACGTCATTTTAGTATGCTTTTAAAAGTCCTATTTCTGTTTCTTTTTTTATTTTTTCCTGTCCCCTCTCCTACCCCCAGAGCTCTTCTCTTTAAAAACCCAGCTCCTCTCTTTGGCCGTCATAATTACCCAATTTTTGGCTCATCACCAACCATGACGTTGTTAAAAAACTTCAAATGGTACTTGTAAATCAAACATTTTTAGATTCTAGCCATTTTCTCAGATTTCAGCTGCTGGAAACTTCAAAGATCATCAAAAAATTTAAAGCTTTTCAGAATCTAGTGACCCAAAAATTTTTTAAATTTTTTCAATAAATCTCAAATTAATCTTTTTTTTTAAACACTCTCTCAAAATCAAAATTTTCAAAAAATACTCAAACCTCATAGATTGAAAATTTTATTCTCAGGGGGTTTTTTTTAAATTT
Source organism: Durio zibethinus (assembly GCF_002303985.1). The sequence continues at coordinate 36,372 of NW_019168481.1, forward strand.
TTTTTGTTTGTTGTTGGTTCATTTATCAAAGAAGACTGCGATTGTTGTTTGTTTTTTTTACTTGTGAGTGTTTTTTATCTTTTTTTTTTTTTGCAGAACACCTAGGCTTCCCTCTATGTTTCTTTTTTTTTTTTTTTTAGCTCTCCCTATTTCTTTTGACTGTATTCTCTTTTTTTTTCCTTCATGTTTTGCAAAAATTAACTATATTTATAGAGCTTCTGAGATTCAAATCCTAGATGTCATAAGATCCTTATATGAAAAATTTTGGAACAAAATTTCATGCTGCCAAGTTAGGTAGTGTCATGGGAGAAAAAAACCACTATGACAGGTTGATTTCAGCTGCCAAAATTGAAACAAAATTTTTTTTTGACTTTTTTTAAAGATTAATTAATTAATAATAATAATAATAATATAAACAAAATTGGTGCCTATAATTGCCTCTCTTTGCTTATTTCTAAGAATCAGAAATAAAGTAAAGATAAAAAGTTATCAATTTTGTTTGGGCAAACACATATAAAAGGCGAAACATTAACATAAAGCTTTTTTTTTTTTGGAAAAAAATTTGAAAGGTTCTTCTAAACAGAGGCTATGAAACTTTAAATGTTAAAAGGCTCTTCTGACCAGAGGTAATGAACTTTAAATTCAATATGCTTCTCTAACCAGAGGCAACGAAACTTTAAATTCATAAAGCTCCTTTAACTAGAGGTAATGAAAATTTAAATGTTGAAAGGCTCCTCTGACTAGAGGCAATGAACTTTATATTCCAAAAGCTCCTCTAACCAGAGGCAACGAAACTTTAAATTTATAAAGCTCCTTTAACCAAAGGCAACGAAACTTTAAATGTTGAAATGTCTCCAGTGAATTTATTTAAAATCTGAAAGCTAATAGTATTTAAATTAAAATTCTCTAAACACTTTAAAGGGTAAAAATCAGAATCTTATAAATTTCTGGTCTTTCATGATTTTGATAAAGTCTTTTGTATAAAAAGTTTTGGATAATGTCCTAAGCAATCAATTTAAAAATATTCTACAAAACTTTAATTAATCATGACTTTAAAAGACATTGCAAAGAATGAACAATTAAATTCAATTATAAGATGTTTTTTGCAATTGTTAAGGCATGAATGAATGATTTATGCAATGTATGAGAATGGTCAGCTTTTGATAGCAAATGAAGAGATAATTTTTTTATTTTTTGATTTTCTTTTAATCCTCAAATTTTTTCAATGTTTGTTTCATTTCTTCTTCTCTTGATCCCCATGCATTCCGATAACTGATTAAGTTTAAATAAAAAGATTTCTCTTCACATTTTTTATACTTAATGTCTACCACTTTTATGACTTATAGGCTTATCTTCTCATTGACTTTTGATCCTAACTATTTTGTTGATCATTTTAAATCTCTCTTAAAATAATGTGTATATCTTTCATGATTGTTGTCATTCCTTCATCATCTTTTGAATTTCATGACAATACATTGTAAATTTTCCTTTTAATGAGAAAGATAAAAAAGGGATAAACAAAAGGGTATTTTATTTCAGTAAAAAGGGAAAATGTTTCATGCATTATCTAAAAAGATATAACACAGAAAATAAATAGTCACATAATGAACATTCAAATCATCATGAACTAATTCATCATGGATTCTTTTTTGAAAACTCTTGATTGGTGCCCTTGACTTTATGAAAATGCAACATACCAAGTTCGCCCAAAACCAATAAGATCTTCTAGCACATATTAAGAATTGGCTCACTCTAGTCAATGCTTTTTTTTTATCTAAGTCATTCTTTTAGGTTTTCAACTCAGATATCTTTTCAGTTCATTTTATCTTTTCATCTTTTTTTAAGCATAGTATTTTTTTACTGCATCGATATTGATTGGATTTGATAAATCATCCCCATCCAAGATTAGTGTCCCACCAGAAAAAGCTTTTTTTTTTTTATCATATATGGGCCTTTTTAATTACGAGTCTATTTTCTTCGATGATCTTATTGGTTAGAAAAAATCTTTTTCAATATTAATTCCTCCTCTCAAAATTATCGTGGGTGAACTTTCTTGTCATAAGCTCGCATCATTTTTCTTTGATATGGTTGACTATGGTAAAGTGTAGCTAATCTCTTTTCTTCAATGAGATTCAATTATTCACATCGAGCATGAACCCACTCAGCTTCTTCCAACTCAACATTCATAAGAACACGTAAGAAAAAAATTTTAACTTTAATAGGTAACATTGCTTCCATCTCATATACCAATAAAAATGATGTAGCTCTTGTAAATGTATGAATCAAAGTTCGATAAGCATGTAATACCAATGGTAGCTTTTTATGCCAATCTTTATACATATCTGTCATTTTTTTAACAATAATCTTTATGTTCTTATTAGTCACTTCAACTGCCTCATTCAATTTTGGATGATAAGGCATTGATTTGTGGTGTTTATTTTAAACTGAGCACAGACCTCAGTCATCATTTTATTATTCAAATTAAGAGCATTATCTAAAATGATCCTTTCTAAAAATTCATATCGATATATGATCTCTTTCTTGATGAACTTGTAAACCACCATTCTTGTCATATTAGCATATGAAGCTGCCTTTATCCACTTTGTGAAATAGTCAACTACCATTAAGATGAATTGATGTCCATTTGAAGCTTTTGGTGTAATAGACCCTATCACGTCCATTCCTCATATAGAGAAAGGCTAAGGTGTTGACATAACATGTAAAAACGTTGAAAAAACTTGCATCTTGTTTACATAAATTTGACATTTCTGGTATTTTCTAGCATAATCGATGTAATCTTTTTTTATTGTCAACTAATAGTATTCTGCTCCCATGATTTACTTAATCATCATGTTACCGTCTGTATGAGTTTCACAAACACCTCTATGAATTTTTTCTAGCAATTTTTTGGCTTTAGCAGTATTCATACATCTTAATAGTGTTTGGTCTCGACTTCTCTTACATAAAATTTTTTCATCCAGAAAGAAATCCATTACCAATCTTCTCAAAGTTCTTTTATCACTCTCTGATATGCGCTTTAGGTATTGCTGATACTTAACATATTGTAATATGTCAAAATACTATGATTTTCTATCAATTTTTTCCTTAATATTTGAACAGTGAGCTGGTTTCTCTCGTAAATTTAACTTGATGGGTTGGATTTCAGCATTTTCATTTAACTTGAACATTACTACCAATATAGCCAAAGCATCAGCCATCTGATTCTCTTCTCGAGGTAAATGATGAAACCAAATATTCTTAAATTTTTTGATCAATTTTAATATGTACTTTTGGTATAGAACCAACTTTGAATCTCTAGTTTTTCATTTTCCTCGCAATTGGTATATAATCAAGGCAGAGTCTCCATAAACTTTTAATGTATAGACCTTCTTTTTAAGAACAGCTTGAAGAATCATAACACATACTTAATATTTTACCACATTATTGGTGTAATCAAAACTTAATTTTACAGTGATCGGGTAGTAATCTCCTTTTTGAGATATCAAAACTACTCATATTTCATTCTTCAAAGCATTCGATGTACCATTAAAATACATCTTTCATATATCTTCATTATGCTTTTCTTTATCTATGTGCAGTACAAACATTAAGTCTTTATATAAAAATTTGAATGTCACAAGCACATAATCTTTATGAGCACGTTTTGTAAGAAATTCAATAATAGCACTTTCTTTGATTGCCTTTTGAGACACGTATATAATGTCATATTTAGAAAATAATATTTGTCATTTTGCTATTCTTTTCGACAATGAAAGCTCTTTAAAGATGTACTTGATTGGATCCAGTTTCACAAATGAGCTAAGTGGTATGATACAACATGTACTGTCTGAGCCGACGAGCCATCCAAGCTAGTGCACAACACATATTTTTCAATAATGAATAATTGCACTCATAATCAGTGAACTTTTTTCTCAGGTAGTAAATGGCTTATTCTTTCTTTTTGTTTCATTATGTTGCCTCGAAACACATCATATTGATTTTTTGTTCACCATTAAATATAAGATTAAAAGTCTTCTAGGGACAGACAACATTAATATTGGTGGGTTTGATAAGTATTCTTCAATTTTTTTTCAAATGTCATTTGACAATCTTTATCCCATTCTCCTGACCTGTGTTTTCGAAGAATCTTGAATATGGGGTCACATTTGGCTGTAAGTTAGAAAATAAAATGAGCAATATAATTCAATCTTTCTAAAATCTTTTTTTTTTTTTGTGTACATGGAGATGGTATCTCTTGGATGGCATGTATTTTATCTGGATCCACCTCAATTCTTTTTTTATTAACGATAAATCCCAATAATTTTTTTGAGGTTGCACCAAAAATGCATTTAATCGGATTGAGCTTGAGCTGAAACTTTCGTAATCTCTTAAATCATTTTTTGAGATTAGTCACGTGATTTCTTTCTTTATAGGATTTTGTAATCATGTCATCGACATACGCTTCTATTTTTTTATGTGTCATATCATGGAATAGAGTTACCATTGCTCTTTGGTAAGTTGCCATAACATTTTTTAAATCGAATGGTATGACTTCATAGCAAAATATTCCCCATAATGTCACAAAAGTAGTCTTTTCCATAACTTTTTATGCCATCTTAATTTGATTATAGCCTGAAAACCTATCCATGAATGTAAACAGAGTGTGCATAGCAGTATTGTCCACTAAAGTGCAATGTAAGGCGATGAAAAATTATCTTTTAGACTTGTTTTATTCAGATCTCAATAATCAACACACATTTTCATTTTGCCATCTTTATTGGGTAACGAGACTATATTCGTCACCCATTCGGGATATTTGACCACTTCTAAAAATCTTAGTTCAAATTACTTTTTTATTTTTTCTTTTATTTTTAACAACATTTCAGGTTTCATCCTTATCAAGTTCTGTTTAATTGGTTTGCATCTAGGCTTCAAAGGTAGCTTATGCATTATAATTTTAGTATCCAGCCTTGGCATATCTTGATATGACCAAGCAAATACATCACATATTCATGTGGTAACTTTATCATTTTCTACTTTATTAGCGATAACATCAAAGTACCAATCATAACCTTTTTTTTAGTTTCTTCATCCCCCAAATTGACAATTTCAGTGGCTTCTTAATGAGGCATGATTTGCTTTTTTTCTTGTTCCATTAATCTCAATAATTTTGAGGATATTGCATGGTCTTCTAGATTCTTTTTATCATCGAGTTCACTAATATAAATAGAATTTTCAAAATCAAATTTCAAATATTGTCATGATGTTCTTCACATTCATTATTTGATACCTAAAAGTAAGTGAAATGGACGAAATGTAGAGAGATGTATAGTAATGCGAGGAATTGAAATGAAATAGGCAAAAAACAAGGATAAATGTGCTATGCTTATCATTTATTCAATTAAAAATGAGGAAACAAACACATATAAGATATTTAATGCTTTTAACAAAAGCATCTAGATTAGGTTCAACACGTTACTTTGAAAAAAATTTAAAAATAACATGCAGCTCTTCAACATGTCAATTCTTTAGTTTTGCATCAGGAGGAGTAAGATATACCCAAGGATAACCTGGATCTTCGTTCCCCTTTTTTTTCACCCATCATTTGTATTAAAAATTCAGTGAAAATATCTTTTAATAATGGTATAAGCCCCTTTTTCTATGTTTCTTGCTACATCTGGATAGATATAGCCAACTAGGATGAAAGTTTCGTAGAGAGGAAAAAAAGATAGGCTTTTAGTTTCTACCTCTTCCCTAGAAAATAGGCTAACCTTTTTTTTTTCTTTTATATTATATGAACTTCATTCTTCTTTTTTGAGTTGGTTTGTAACCAGACAAACCTATCATCTTTCTTTGTCATTATCCATGGTCATTGCATCATCTACAAGTCAACCCACACCTATGTCCTTTTTGCCACTTTTTAAGTGCCATCTTGGAAGCTTTGGATAGACATGAAATAGGCACTTTTGATCCTTCGCCCACATAGGTTGCATTAATGAATTTGAAAGATCTGAAAGA
>NW_019168481.1:43389-95019 GCF_002303985.1 Durio zibethinus
AAATGAATCTATTGGCTTGATCATGCAAATAGTTCTGACTGTTTGCAAAACAATTCTATTTCAATAGTATAACTTTTTGCTTTGTCATAAAACAATTTTTCCTATTCATACAAGCTTATTGAAAAGAAAATTTACAAATTTATTAATATTCAAACAATTAATAAGTAAAAGATTTAAAAAATAAATTGTTTGCTAAATAAGTTCAAACAGTTAAGACTATTTGAACAATTATTTATTCCAAATTGTTATGACATTTTTTTTGTCATAAAATAATTGTTTTTCTTTGTACCAGCTTATTCATATTAAAATAATAATAATTTATTAATACTTTGACAATTAATAAGTAAAAGATTTTAAAATAAATATGTTTACCAAACAAGTTCACATAGTCATAACTATTTGAATAATTATCTATTTCAAATTGTTATGACCTTTTGTTTTGTCATAAAACAATTGTATCAATTCATATAGGCTTATTTGAAATAAAATAATACTAATTTATTAATATTCCATAAATTAATGAGTAAGAGATTTAAAAAAATGAATCTATTTATGGAACAAGTTTAAATAATTATGACTATTTAAATAATTATCTATTTCAAATTATTATGACATTTTGTTTTGTCATAAAACAATTGTTTTTCATCATATAAGCTTATTCTGAATAAAAATAATATAAATTTATTAATATTCAAAAATTAATAAGTAAAAATTTAAAAAATAAATATGTTTTCTAAACAAATTCAAATAGTTATAACTATTTGAACAATTATATATTTCAAATAGTTATGACATTTTGTTTTGTCATAAACCAATTGTTTCTTTTCATACAAGCTTGTTCAAAATAAAATAATGCTAATTTATTAATATTCCAAAGATTAAAAGGTAAGCTTTAAAAATAAATCTGTTTTTTTAGAATGCTTAAATAGTAATTACTATTCGAACAATTATTTATTTTAAATAGTTATGTTCTTTTGTTTTGTCATAAAACAATTGTTTCTATTCATACAAGTTTATTAGAAATAAAATAATACTAATTAATTAGTATTCTAAAAATTAATAGGTAGGAGATTTAAAAAATAAATTTGTTTACTGAACAATTTCAAATAGTCATGTTTATTTGAACAATTATCTATTTCAAATCGTTATGACCATTTTGTTTTGTCATAAAATAATTTTTTCTATTCATACAAAATTATTCAAAATAAAATAAGACTAATCTATTAATATTTTGAATATTAATAAGAGATTTAAAAACTAAATTTGTTTACTGAAACAGTTTAAATAGTTGTGACTATTTGAACAATTATTTATCTCAAATCATTTTGATCTTTTATTTTGTCATAGAACAATTGTTTTTTTCAAACAAGGGTATTCGAGTTAAAATAATACTAATATAATATTATTCCAAAAATTAATAAGTGATTTAAAAAATAAATATGTTTGTTGAATCAGTTGAATTATTAAGACTATTAGGACAATTATCTATTTCAAATTGTTCTGACCTTTTGTTTGGTCATAAAACAATTATTTTAGTTTATACAAGCTTGTTCAGAATAAAATAATACTAATTTATTACTATTCAAAAAATTAATAAGTAAGAGATTTAAAAAAATAAATCTATTTACTAAACAAGTTTAAATAGATATGACTATTTGAACAATTATCTGTTTAAAATCTTTATGACCTTTTTGTTTTGTCATAAACAATTATTTCAGTTTATAAAAACTTATCCAAAATAAAATAATGCTACTTTATTAATACTTCAAAATGTGTTAAGCATGAGATTTAAAAACTAAAACTATTTTCTGAACCAGTTCAAATAGTTAGGACAATTTGAACAAATATCAATTTCAAATTGTTTTGATTTTTGTTTTGTTATAAAACAATTCTTTCTAATCATACAAGCAGATTTGAATAAAAATAATACTAATTTAATAATATTTCAAAAATTAATAAGTAAGAGATTTAAAAAATAAAATGTCTATCGAATCAGTTGAAATAGTTAAGGCAATTAGAATAATTATCTATTTTAAATCGTTTTAACCTTTTTTTGTCATAAAATAATTGTTTTAATTCATACAAGCTTATACGGAAGAAAATACTACTAATTTATTAACTTTCAAAATAAATTATCTGAACAAGTTCAAATAGTTATGAGTATTTGAACAATTATCTGTTTAAAATCATTATTAACTTTTGTTTTGTCATAAAAATATTGTTTCAATTCATAAAAGTTTATCCAAAATAAAATAATATTACTTTATTAATATTTTAAAAATTAATAATAGATTTAAAAAATAAATCAGCTTATTAAATCAGTTTAAATAATTATGACTATTTGAACAATTATTTATTTCAAATCATTATTACCTTTTATTTTATCATAAAACAATTGTTTTTCAACATACAAGCTTATTTGAAATAAAATTGATATTACCTTTTGTTTTGTCATAAAACAATTATTTTTGAACATACAAGCTTATTTGAAATAAAGTAATTCTAATTTATTAATATTTCAAGAATTAGTACAAGATTCAAAAAGTAAATCTATTTACCAAACTAGTTCAAATAATTATGACTATTTGAACAATTATCTATTTCAAATTGTTATAACATTTTTTTTGTCATAAAACAATTATTTTAGTTTATTTAAGTTTATTCGAAATAAAATAATACTAAATTAATAATACTCTAAAAATTCATAACTAAGAGTTTAAAAGATCAATTCATTTATTAAATCAGTTCAAACAATTATATGAATAATTATCTATTTCAAATTGTTATAACCTTTTGTGTTGTCAATAATTATTTTAGCTCATCCAAGTTTATTCATAATAAAATAAAACTAATTTATTAATATTTCAAAAATTTGTAAGTAAGAGATTTAAATATTTACAAAGCCAGTTCAAATAATTATAACTATTTGAATAATTATATATTTCAAATTGTTATAACCTTTTGTTCTACCATAAAACAATTATATCTATTCATGCAAGCTTACTTGAAATAAACTAATACTAATCTAATAATATTATGATAATTAACAACTAGGAGATTTAAAAAATAAATTTGTTTGCCAAACCACTTCAAATAGTTAAGGCTATATTAACAATTATCTATTTCAAATCGTTATGTCCTTTTATTTTGTCGTAAAAAAGGTTTTTCAGCTCTTACTAACTTATTTCGATTAAAAAAATAAAATTATTAATATTTCAAAAATTAATAAGTAAGAGATTTAAAAAATAATTCTATTTGCCAAACCAATTCAAATAATTATGAATATTTGAACAATTATCTTTTTCAAATTGTTATTACCTTTTATTTTGTCATAAAATAAATATTTTTCTTCATATAACTTTATTCAAAATAAAATAATATTAATTTATTACTATTTTGAAAATTAATAAAATATTTAAAAATAAATATGTTTACCAAACCAGTTCAATTAGTTATAACTATTTAAACAATTATTTATTTCATATCATTATGGTTTAATCATAAAATAATTGTTTCTGTTCATACAGTCTTAATCTAAAGAAAGTAATGCTAATTTTTTAATATTCTCAAAATTAATGAGTAACGGATTTAGAAAATGCATTTGTTGGCCTGAGCATTGCAAATAGTTATAACTGTTTAAACAATTATCTATTTTAAATCATTATGACCCTTTGCTTTGTCACAAAACAATTGTTTCGGTTTATACAAGCTTATTCAAAATAACATAATTCTAATTTATTAATATTCTAAAAATTAATAAGTAAGAGATTTAAAAAATGAATTTGTTTACTGAACAAGTTCAAATAGTTATGACTATTTGAATAATTATCTATTTCAAATTGCTATAACCTTTTGTTTTGTCATAAAACAAAATTTTCTATTCATACAAGATTATTTCAAATATGTTTATTAAATAAGTTCAAATAGTTATGACTATTTGAATAATTATTTATTTTAAATCATTATGACTTTTTGTTTTGTCATAAAACAATTGTTTTTGTTCATACATGTTTATTTGGATTAAAAAAATATTAATTTATTAATATTTGAACAATCATTATGACTATTTGAACAATTATTTATTTCAAATTGTTATGACTTGTTGTTTTATCATAAAACAATTATTTTTGTTCATACAAGCTTATTCAAATTAAAAAATATTAATTTATTAATATTTCAACAATTAATAAGTAAAAGATTTAAAAGATAAATATGTTTACTGAATAAGTTCAAATAATAATGACTATTTGAATAATTATCTATTTCAAATCATTATAACCTTTTGTTTCGTCATAAAACAATTGTATCAGTTCATATGGTCTTATTCAAAATAAAATAATACTAACTTATTAATATTCCAAAAATTAATATGTAGGAGATTTAAAAAATGAATATGTGTATCAAACAAGTTTAGATAGTTATGACTATTTGAATAATTATCTATTTCAAATCATTATGACCTTTTGTTTTGTCATAAAACAATTGTTTCTATTCATACAAGCGTATTCCAAATAAAATAATATAAATTTACTAATATTCCAAAAATTAATAACCAAAATTAAAAAAATAAATCTATTTTTTGAACGTGTTTAAATAGTTATGACTATTTAAACAATTATCTATTTCAAATCATTAAGACCTTTTGTTTTGTCATAAACCAATTGTTTATGTTCATAAAATTTATTTAGAGTAAAATATTACTAATTTATTAAAATTTCAAAAACTAATAAGTAAAAGACTTTAAAAAAAAAAAGCTGTTTATCGAGTGAGTCCAAATAGTTATGACTATTTAAACAATTATTTGTTTTAAATCGTTATGATATTTTGTTTTGTCAAAAAAACAATTGATTCTATTCATACAAGTTTATCTGAAATAAAATAATTCTAATTTGTTAATATTCAAAAAATTAATAAGTTAGAGATTAAAAAAATAAACATATTTATCGAACAAGTTCAAATAGTCATATCTATTTGAACTATTATCTATTTTAAATCATTATGACATTTTCTTTTACCATAAAATAATTATTTTTGTTCATACAAAATTATTTAGAGTAAAATAATACTAATTTATTAATATTTTCAAAATTAATAAGAAATTTAAAAGCTAAATCCTTTTACTAGACTAGTTCAAATATTTATGATTATTTGAACAATTTATCTATCTCAAATCATTATGATCTTTTTTTTGTCATAAAATAATTGTTTCTATTCATACAAATTTATTTAGAGTAAAATATTGCTAAATTAATAATATTCTAAAAATTACTAAAAGATTTAAAAAATAAATGTGTTTGCCAAACAAATTCAAATAGTTAAGACTATTATAACAATTATCTATTTTAAATCATTATGACCTTTTGTTTAGTCATAAAATAATTGCTTCAATTCATATATGCTTATTCGAAATAAGATAATACTATTTTATTAACATTCAAAAAATTAATAAGTAAAAAATTTAAAAAAATAAATATGTTTATTGAACAAGTTCAAATAGTTATGAATATTTGAACAATGATCTATTTAAAATCATTATGACATTTTGTTTTATCATAAAATAATTGTTTCAGTTCATAAAAGCTTATCAAAAATAAAATAATATTACTTTATTAATATTTCAAAAATTGAGAAGTTGGAAATTAAAAAAAAAAAATTAGTTTATCGAATCAATTCAAATAGTTATGACAATTTGAACAATTATCTATTTTTGATCATTATAATTTTTTGTTTTGTCATAAAACAATTGTTTTTCATCATGCTGCCTAGATGAAAAAAATACTAATTTATTAAAATTTCAAAAATTAATAAGTAAGAGATTATTTTTTAACAAACCAATTCAAATAATTATGACTATTTAAATAATTTTATATTTTAAATTGTTATAACCTTTTGTTTTGTCATAAAATAATTATTTATATTAATATAAGCATTCAGAATAAAATAATACTAATCTAATAATATTATGAAAATTAATAACTAAGAGATTTAAAAAATAACTTGTTTCAATTTATAAATACTTATTTGGAATAAAATAATACTAATTTAATAATATTCTAAAAATTAATAATTAAGATATTTAAAAAATAAATCTATTTGCTGAAATAGTTTAAACAATTAAGACTACATGAACATTTTATTTATTTCAAATCATTATGACCTTTTATTTTATCATAAAATAATCATTTTAGTTCATACAAGCTTATTCAAAATAAAACAATACAAATTTATTAAAATTTCAAAAATAAGTAAGTGATTCAAAAAGTGAATCTGTTTATTGAATCATTTCAAAAAATTATGGCCATTTCAATAGTTATCTATTTGGAATCGTTATTATCTTTTGTTTGGTCATATAACAAATGTTTTTGATCGTTCAAGCTTATTTAGGATAAAATAATACTGATTTATTAATATTTAAAAAATTAATAAGTAAGGGATTTAAAAAATAAATTTGTTCACCGAACCAATTCAAATAGTTATGATTATTTGAACAATTGTAAACTTCAAATTGTTATAACATTTTGTTTTGTCATAAAATAGTTAATTTTGTTCATATAAGCTATTCGGAATAAAATAATACTAATCTAATAATATTTCAAAAATTAATAACTAAGACAATTAAAAAATAAATTTGTTTGCTAAACCAGTTCAAATATTAAAGACTATATGAACAATTATTGTTATTTTGTTTTGACGTAAAATAAGCTTTTTTGAACTCATACTAACTTATTTGGAATAAAATAAAATGAATTTGTTAATATTTCAAAAATTAATAAGTAAGAGATTTAAAAATTAATTCTGTTTATCTAACCAATTGAAATAATTATGACTATTTGAACAATTATTTATTTTAAATCATTATGACCTTTTATATTGTCATAAAACAAATGCTTTTGTTCATATAAGCTTGTTCAGAATAAAGTAATACTAATCTATTAATATTCAAAAATTAATAAGAGATTTAAAAAAAATCTATTTATCAAACTAGTTCAAATAGTTATGACTATTTGAGCAATTATTTATTTCAAATCATTATGACTATTTGTTTTATTATAAAACAATTGCTTTATGTTCATACAAGCTTATTTAGATTAAAATAATACTAACTTATTAATATTTTGATAATTAATAAGTAAAAAATTTTAAAAATAAATATGTTTACTATACTAGATCAAATACTCATGACTATTTGAATAATTATCTATTTCAAATTGTTATGACCTGTTATTTTGTCATTAAAAATTATTTCAGTTTATATAAGTTTATTCAAAATAAAATAATACTATGTTATTAATATTTCAAAAATTAATAATTAAGAGATTTAAAAGATAATTTATTTACTGAACAAGTTTAAATAATTATGACTATTTGAAGAATTATCTATTTGAAATTGCTATAATCTTTTATTTTGTCATAAATGATTTTTTCTATTCATACAAGGGTATTGCAAATAAAATAATACAAATTTATTAATATTAAGACAATTAATAAGTAAAAAGAATAAATTTGTTCAGCAAACAAGTTCTAATCTTTATGACTATTCGAACAATTATTTATTTCAAATTGTTATGACTTTTTATTTAGTCATAAAACAATTGTTTCAAGTTCATACAAGCTTATTCGAATTAATATAATATTAATTTATTAATATTTTGACAATAAATAATTAAAAGATTCAAAAAATAAATATGTTTACCAAACAAGTTCAATATTTGAATAATTATCTATTTCAAACCATTGCAACCTTTTGTTTTGTAATAAAACAATTGTTTCAGTTCATATAAGCATATTTGAAATAAAATAATATTAATTTATCAATATTTCAAAAATTAATGAGTAAGAGAATTAAAAAATAATTCTATTTATTGAACACATTCGAATAGTTATGACTATTTGAATAATTATCTATCTAAATAATTATCTATTTCAAAATATTATAGCCTTTTGTTTTGTCATAAAATAATTGTTTTTGTTCATGCAAGCTTATTTTGAATAAAATAATATAAATTTATTAATATTTCAAAAATTAATAAGTAAAAATTTAAAAAATATGTTGCTTGAACACGTTCAAATAGTTATAACTATTTGAACAATTATCTATTTCAAATTATTATAACTTTTCGTTTTGTCATAAACCACTTGTTTTTGTTCATAAAAGCTCATTTGGGACAAAATGATACTAATTAATTAAAATTCTAACAATTAATAAGTAAAAGAATTAAAAAATAAATCTATTTACCAAGTAAGTTCAAATAGTTATGACTATTTGAAGAATTATATCTTTCAAATCATTATGATATTTTGTTTTGTTATAAAACAATTGTTTCTATTCATAGAAGTTTATTTGAAATAAAATAATACTAATTTATTATTATTCTAAAAATTAATAAGTTGGAGATTTAAAAAATAAATTTGTTCACTGAACAAGTTCAAATAATCTTGTCCATTTGACCTATTATCTATTGCAAATCATTATGACATTTTGTTTTGTCATAAAATAAATTTTCTATTCATACAAAATTAATTTAAAATAAAATAATATTAATTTATGAATATTTCAAAAATTAATAATAGATTTAAAAACTAAATCTATTTATCAAATTAGTTTAAATAATTATGACTATTTTAACAATTATCTATCCCAAATTGTTATGATCTTTGTTTTGTCCTAAGACAATTGTTTTTGTTCATACAAGCTTATTTGGAGTAAAATATTGCTAAATTAATAATATTCAAAAAATTAATAAGAGATTTAAAAAATAAATGTGTTTATCGAACCAGTTCAAATAGTTAAGAACCTTTTATTTAGTCATAAAATAACTTTTTCAGTTCTTACATGCTTATTTGAAATAAAATCATACTAATTTATTAACATTCAGAAAGTTAATAAATAAGAAATTTAAAAAAATAAATCTATTTACTGAACTAGTTCAAATAGTTATAACTATTTAAACAATTACATATCTCAAATTGTTTTAACCTTTTGTTTTGTCATAAAACAATTATTTATGTTCATACAAGCTTATTCGAAAAAAAATAATACTAATCTAATAATATTATGAAATTTAATAACTAAGAGATTTAAAAAATAAATTTGTTTGCCGAATCAATTCAAATAGTTAAGGCTATATGAATAATTATATATTTCAAAATTGTTGTGTCCTTTTGTTTTCTAAACAATTGTTTCTACTTATATAGTCATATTCAGAATAAAGTAATGCTAATTTATTAATATTCTGAAAATTAATAAGTAATGGATTTAGAAAATGTACCAGTTGGCCTAACCAATGCAAAGAGTTATGATTGTTTGAATAATCATCTATTTCAAATCGTTATGACATTTTGTTTTGCCACAAAACAATTATCTCTATTTGTACAAGCTGATTCAAAATAACATAATTCTAATTTATTAATATTCCAAAGAATAACAAGAGATTTAAAAACTGAATCGGTTTATCCAACAAGTTCAAAAAGTTATGACTATTTGAATGATTACCTATTTCAAATTGCTATAATATTTTATTTTGTCATAAAATATTTTTTCTATTCATACAATCTTATTTCAATTAAAATAGTACAAATTATCAATATTCAGGCAATTAAAAAGTGAAAGATTTACAAAATAAATTTTACCAAATAAGTTTAAATTGTTATAACTATTTGAACAATTATTTATTTGAAATCATTATGACTTTTTTTTGTCATAAAATAATTGTTTTTGTTTATACAAGCTTATTTGGATTAAAATCATATTACTTTATTGATATTTCAACAATTAATAAGTAAAAGATTTTAAAAATAAATATGTTTATCGAATAAGTTTAAATAGTTATGATGATTTGAATAATTATCTATTTGAAATCATTCTGAGCTTTTCTTTCATCATAAAACAATTGTATAAGTTCATATAGGCTTATTCGAAATAAAATAATACTAATTTATTAATATTCCAAAAATTAATGAGTAAGAGATTTAAAATATAAATCTATTTATCGAACAAGTTCAAATAGTTATAACTATTTGAACAATTATCTATTTCAAATCATTATGACCTTTTGTTTTGTCTTAAAATAATTGACTCTCTTCATACAAGCTTTTCGAATAAGCTAATATAAATTTACTAATATTCCAAAAATTAATAAGTAAAAATTTTTAAAATAAATGTGTTTTTTGAACACATTCAAATAGTTATGACCTTTTGTTTTTTCATAAACCAATTATTTCTATTCATACAAGCTTATTTGAAATTAAATAATAGTAATTTATTAATATTCCAAAAATTAATCAGTAAAAAGTTTAAAAAATTAATCTGTTTATCGAGCAAGTTCAAATAGTTATGATTGTTTGAATAATTATTTATTTCAAATAGTTATTATCTTTTGTTTCATCATAAAATAATTGTTTCTATTCATACAAACTTATTCAAAATAAAATAATATTAATTTATTAATATTCTAAAAATTAATAGTTAAGAGATTTAAAAAAATAAAATCTGTTTACTAAACAAGTTCAAATAATCATATCCATTTGAATAATTATCTATTTCAAATCATTATAACATTTTGTTTTGTCATAAAACAATTGTTTTTGTTCATACAAAATTATTCAAAATAAAATGATACTTATATATTACTATTTCAAAAATTAATAAGAGATTTAAAAAGTAAATCTCTTTACCAAAGCAATTAAAATAATTATGACTATTTGAACAATTATCTATCTCAAATCGTTATGATATTTATTTTGTTATAAAACAATTGTTTCTTTTTATACAAGCTTATTTGGATTAAAATAATACTAATTTAACAATATCCCAAAAATTAGTAAGTAAGAGATTTAAAAAATAATTATGTTTACCGAACTATTTCAAATGGTTAAGACTAGTAGAACAATTATCTATTTCAAATTGTTCTGACTTTTTATTTAGTCATAAAACAATTATTTCAGTTTATACAAACTTATTCAGAAAAAGATAATACTAATTTATTAACATTCAAAAAATTAATGAGTAAGAGATTTAAAAAAATAATTTGTTTACTAAACAAGTTCAAATAGATTTAACTATTTGAACAATTATCTATATAAAGTTGTTATGATCTTTTGTTTTGTCATAAAACAATTATTTTAGTTCATAAAAACTTATCTGAAATAAAAACAATACTACTTTATTAATATTTCAAAAATTAATAAGTAAGAAATTTAAAAACTAAAGCTATTTTCTAAACCAATTCAAATAGTTATGACTATTTGAACAAAAATCAATCTCAAAACATTATGATTGCTTTCTCACTAAACAATTTTTTTTATCATACAAGCTTATTTAGATAAAAATAATACTAATTTAATAATATTTTAAAAATTAATAAGAGATTTAAAAAATAAATGTGTTTGTCGAATCAGTTGAAATAGTTAAGACTATTAGAAGAATTATCTATTTCAAATCATTCTAACATTTTGTTTACTCATATAATAATTGTTTCAGTTCAAACAAGTTTATTTGGAATAAATAATACTAATTTATTAATATTCAAAAAATTAATAAGCTTGAGATTTGACAAAATAAATTTGTTTACCAAACAAGTTTAAATAGTTATGATTATTTGAACAATTATCTACTTAAAATCATTATGACCATTTGTTTTGTCATAAAACAATTATTTAAGTTCATAAAAGCTTATCAAAAATAAAATGATACTACATTATTAATAGTTCAAAAATTAATAAGTAAGAGATTTAAAAAAATAAATTAGTTATCAAATCAATTCAAATAATTATGGTCATTTGAACAAATATCTATTTTAAATTGTTATTAGCTTTTGTTTTGCCATATAACAATTGTTTTTCAACATACAAGCTTATTCAAAATAAAATAATACTAATTTATTAATATTTCATGAATTAATAATAGATTTAAAAAATATATCTATTTATTGAACCAGTTCAAATAGTTATAATTATTTAAACAAATATCTATTTCAAATTGTTATAACATTTTCTTTTATCATAAAACAATTGTTTTTGTTCATATAAGCTTATTCAGAATAAAATAATACTAATTTAGTAATATTCTAAAAATTAATAAGAGATTTAAATAATAAATTCGTTTGTTAAACTAGTTCAATTAGTTAAGACTATATGAACAATTATTTATTTGAAACTGTTATAGCCTTTTATTTTGTCAAAAATAATTATTTCAACTCATACAAGCTTATTTCGAATAGAATAAAATTAATTTATTAATATTTCAAAAATTTATAAGTAAAAGATTTAGAAAATAATTCTATTTACTGAACTAGCTCAAATAATTATAACTATTTGAATAATTATCTATTTTAAATCATTATTACTTTTTGTTTTATCATAAAACAATTGTTTTTGTTAACATAAGTTTGTTTGAAATAAAATAATAGTAATTTATTAATATTTAGAAAATTAATCAGTAAGAGATTTAAAAAGTAAATCTACATAACAAATCATTTCAAATAGTTTTGACTGTTTAAATAATTATCTATTTCAAATCATTATAACCTTTATTTTGTCATCAAACAATTGGTTCTGCTCATACTATTTTATTTAGAATAAAATAATACAAATTTAATAATATTTCAAAACTTAATAACGAAGAAAACTAAAAATAAATCTAATTACTGAGCCATTTCAAACCATTATGACCTCTTTTTGGTCATAAAATAATTATTTTGTTCATACAAGCTTATTTGGATTAAAATAATACTGACTTAATAATATTTTGAAAATTAATAAGTAAGAGATTTAAAAAATAAATTTATTTGCCGAATCAGTTCAAATAGTTAAAACTGTTTAAATAATTATCTATTTCAAATCGTTATAACCTTTATTTTGTCATCAAACAATTGGTTCTGCTCATACTATTTTATTTAGAATAAAATAATGCTAATTTAATAATATTTCAAAACTTAATAACAAAGAAAATTAAAAACAAATCTAATTACTGAGCCATTTTAAATCATTATGACCTTTTCTTTTATCATAAAATAATTATTTTGTTCATACAAGCTTATTTGGATTAAAATAATACTGACTTAATAATATTTTGAAAATTAATAAGTAAGAGATTTAAAAAATAAATTTGTTTGCCGAATCAGTTCAAATAGTTAAGACTATTAGAACCATTACCTATTTCAAATCGTTTTGATATTTTATTTAGTTATAAAACAATTCTTTCAGTCCATACAAGCTTATTCAAAATAAAACAATACTAATTTATTAACATTCAAAAAATTAATAAGAAAGAGATTTTAAAAAAATAAATCTATTTACCGAATAAGTTAAATAGTTATTATTAATTGAATAATTGTCTATTTAAAATCGTTATAATCTTTTGATTTATCATAAAATAATTGTTTCAGTTAATATAAGCTTAGAGGGAATAAAATAATATTAATTTATTAGTATTTCCTAAATTAATAAGTAAGAAATTTAAAAAATAAATCTGTTTATTGAATCAATTAAAATAATTATGGCCATTTGAAATTTATCTCTTTCAAACAATTATGACCTTTTGTTTTGTCATAAAACAATTGTTTTTTTATCATACAAGCTTATTTGAAATAAAATAATACTAATTTATTAATATTTCAAAAATTAATAAGTAAGAGATTTAAAAAATAAATTTGTTTATCGAACCAGTTTAGATAGTTATGACTATTTGAGCAATTATCAATCTCAAATTGTTAAAATCTTTGTTTTGTCGTTAAACAATTATTTTTTATCATAGAAGCTTATTTAATTAAAAATAATACTAATTTTATAATATTTTAAAATTAATAAGTAAGGATTTAAAAAATAAATGTGTTTGTTGAAGCAATTCAAATAGTTAAAACTATTAGAATAAATATCTATTTCAAATCATTCTGACATTTTGTTTAGTCATAAAGTATTTGTTTCATATCTTACAAGCTTATTCAAAATAAAATAATCCAAGGTTATTAACATTTAAAAAATTAATAAACAAAAGATTTAAGAAAATAAATTTCTTTATTAAACAAGTTCAGATAGTTATGACTATTTGAACAATTATTTATTTAAATTCATTACAACCTTTTGTTTTGACATAAAACAATTGTTCCAGTTTATAAAAACTTATCCAAAATAAAATAATACTAATTTCCTAATATTTCAAAAATTAATAGGCAAGAGTTTAAAAAAATAAATTTGTTTACTGAACAAATTCAAATAGTTACTACTATTTGAATAATTGTCTATTTAAAATCATTGTGACCTTTTGTTTTGTTATAAAACAATTGTTTCAATTCATACAAGCTTATTCAAAATAAAATAATATTAATTTATTAATATTTCAAAAAATAATAAGTAAGTGATCTAAAAAGTGAATCGATTTACTGAATCAATTTAAATAATTATGGCCATTTCAATAATTATCTATTTTAAATAGTTATTACCTTTTGTTTGGTCATATAACAATTGTTTTTTATGCAACAAGTTTATTCAAAATAAAATAATGCTAATTTATAAATCTTTCAAAAATTAATAAGCAATAGATTTAAAAAATAAATCTGTTTACTGAACTAATTTAAATGGTTATGACTATTTGAAGAATTCTATACTTCAAATTGTTATAACCTTTTATTCTATCATAAAACAATTATTTCTGTTCATACAAACATATTCGAAATAAAGTACTACTAATCTAATAATATTCCAAAAATTAATAATTAAGAGATTTAAAAATTAAATTTGTTTATCGAACTAGTTCAAATAGTTAGGACTATATGAGCAACTATCTATTCCAAATCATTTTTGTTGTCATAAAACAAAATTTTTAATTCATATTAGCTTATTCAAAATAAAATAAAATGAAGTTATTAATATTTCAAAAGCTAATATGTAAGAAATTTAAAAAGTAATTCTATTTACCTAACCAGTTCAAATAATTATGACTATTTAAATAATTATTTATTTCAAATTGTTATGACCTTTTATTTTGTCATAAAACAAATATTTTTGTTCATATAAGTTTGTTTGGAATAAAATTATATTAATCTATTAATATTTCAAAAATTAATAATAGATTTAAAAAATAAATCTATTTATCAAACTAGTTCAAATAGTTATGACTATTTAAGCAATTATTTATTTCAAAGTGTTATGACTTTTTGTTCTATTATAAAACAATAATTTCTGTTTATACAAGCTTATCTGAATTAAATAATACTAATTTATTAATATTTTGACAATTAATAGGTAAAAAATTTTAAAAATAAATATATTTATTGAACTAGACCAAATTGTCATAACTATTTGAATAATTATCTATTTCAAATCATTATGACCTTTTGTTTTGTCATAAAAAAATTATTTCATTTCATATGTGCTTATTTGAAATAAAATAATAGTAAGTTATTAATATTTTAAAATTTAATAATTAAGAGATTTAAAAAATGAATCTGTTTATTAAACAAATTTAAAATAATTATGACTATTTGAACTATTATCTATTTAAATCGCTATAACTATTTGTTTTGTCATATAATGATTTTTTTATTTATGCAAGCTTATTTCAATTAAAATAATACAAATTTATTAATATTAAGACAATTAATAATAAAAGATTTAAAAATAAATCTATTTATTGAATAAATTCAAATCTTTATGACTATTTAAACAATTATTTATTTCAATTGTTGTGACTAATTGTTTTGTCATAAAATAATTGATTCATATAAGCTTATTTGGATTAAAATAATATTAATTTATTAATATTTCAATAATTAATAAGTAAAAGATTTTAAAAAATAAATATATTTACTGAACAAATTTAAATAGTCATGACTATTTGAGTAAGTATCTATTTCAAATCATTGTGATCATTTGTTTTGTAATAAAACAATTGTTTCAACTCATATAAGCTTATTTGAAATAAACTAATACTAATTTATTAATATTTCAAAAATTAATAAGTAAGAAAATAAAAAAAATGAATTTGTTTACTGAATATGTTCAAATACTTATGACTATCTAAAGAATTATCTATTTCAAAATATTATGACATTTCGTTTTGCATAAAACTATTGGTTCTATACATGCAAGCTTATTTCGAATAAGATAACATAAATTTATTAATATTCCAAAAATTAATGAGTAAAAATTCAAAAAATAAATATGTTTTCTAAATACATTCAAATAGTTATGAGTATTTGAGCAATTATTTATTTCAAATAGTTATAACCTTTTTGGTTTGTCATAAACCAATTGTTTCTATTCATAAAAGCTTATTTGAAATAAAATAATACTAATTTATTAACTTCCAAAATTAATAACTAAACGATTTAAAAAATAAATTTGTTTATCGAGTGAGTTCAAATAGTTATAACTATTTAAATAATTATTTATTTCAAATCATTAGGATCTTTTGTTTTGTCATAAAATTATTGTTTCTATTCATACGAGTTTATTCGAAATAAAATAATATTAATTTATTAATATTCTAAAAATTAATAAGTTTGAGATTTAAAATATAAATTTGTTTACTCAACAAGTTCAAATAGTCATGTCCATTTGAACTAGTATCTATTTCAAATCATTATGACATTTTATTTTATCGTAAAACAATTATTTCTATTCATACAAAATTATTCATAATAAAATAATACCAGTTTATTGATATGTCAAAAATTAATAAGAGATTGAAAAACTAAATTTATTTATTAAACCGGTTTAAATAGTTATGACTATTTAAATAATTATTTATCTCAAATTATTATGATCTTTGTTTTGTTATAAAGCAATTGCTTTTGTTCATACAAGCTTATTCGGAGTAAAATATTGCTAAATTAATAATATTTTAAAGATTAATAAGTAAGAGATTTAAAAAATAAATGTGTTTGTCAAACTAGTTCAAATGGTTAATACTATTAGAACAATTATTTATTTCAAATTGTTCTAACCTTTTGTTTAGTTATAAAATAATTGTTTCAGTTCATACATGTTTATTCGAAATAAAATAATACTAATTTATTAACATTCAAAAAATAATAAACAAGAAATTAAAAAATAATTTTGCTTATTGAACAAGTTTAAATAGTTATGACTATTTGAACAATTATCTATTTCAAATCAGTTATAACCTTTTGTTTTGTTATAATATAATTGTTTCAATTCATATAAGCTTATTCAGAATAAAATAATACAAATTTAATACTATTACAAAAATTAATAACTAAGAGATTTAAAAAATAAATCTATTTAACGAAGAGTTCAAACAGTTAAGACCATATGAACAATTATATATTCCAAATCATTATGACCTTTTGTTTTATCATAAAACAATTGTTTTAGTTCATACAAGCTTATTTGAAATAAAATAATACTAATTTATTAATATTCCAAAATTAATAAGTGATTTAAAAAGAGAATCTGTTTACCAAATCAGTTCGAAAAATTATGGCCCTATAAAAAATTATCTATTTCAAATCATTATTACCTTTTGTTTGAAATAAAATAATACTATTTTATTAATCTCTCAAAAACTAATAAGTAAGAGATTTGAAAAATAAATCTATTTACCGAACTAGTTAAATTGGTTATGATTATTTGAAAATTGTAAACTTCAAATATTATAACCTTTTGTTTTGTAATAAAACAATTATTTTTGTTCATACAAGTTTATTCAAAATAAAATAACACTAATCTAATAATATTCCAAAAATTAATAACTAAGAGAATTAAAAATTTATTTACCTAATCAGTTCAAATATTTAGGACTATATGAACAATTATTTATTTCAAATCATTATGACCTTTTGTTTTATCATAAAATAAGTTTTTTGAATTCATACTAGCTTATTTGGAATAAAATAAAATGAATTTATTAATATTTTAAAAATTAATAAGTAAGAGATTTAAAAAATAATTTTGTTTACTTGACTAGTTCAAATAATTATGACTATTTGAATCGTTATGACCTTTTGGTTTGTCATAAACAAATTGTTTCTATTCATAAAAGCTTATTTGAAAGAAAATAATACTAATATATAAAATTCCAAAAATTAATAAGTAAGAGATTTAGAAAATAATTCTATTTATCGGACCAGTTCAAATAATTATAACTATAGGAACAATTATGTATTTCAAATTGCTATTACTTTTTGTTTTATCATAAAATAATTGTTTCTGTTAATATAAGTTTGTTCGAAATAAAATCATACTAATTTATTAATATTTAGAAACTTAATCAGTAAAAAATTTAAAAGTAAATCTACCTACTAAACCATTTCAAATAGTTTTGATTATTTGAATAATTATCTGTTTCAAATCGTTATAATTTTTTATTTCGTCATCAAACAATTGGTTCTATTCGTACTATTTTATTCAAAATAAAATAATACAAATTTAATAATATTCCAAAACATAATAACTAAGAAAATTATAAAATAAATCTAATTACCGAAGTAATTCAAATATTTAAGACTACATGAATGATTATTTATTTCAAATCATTATGACCTTTTCTAATGTCATAAAACAATTGTTTTGTTCGTACAAGCTTATTTAGATTAAAATAATACTAATTTAATAAATTTTAAAAATTAATAAGTAAGAGATTTAAAAAATAAATTTATTTATCAATCTGTTTAAATGGTTAAAACTATTAGAATAATTATCTATTTCAAATCGTTTTGACATTTTATTTAGTCATAAAACAATTGTTTCAATTCATACAAGTTTATTCAGAATAAATTAATACTAATTTATTAATATTCCTTAAATTAATAAGTTAGAAATTTAAAAAATAAATCTATTTATTGAATAGGTTATAATAATTATGGCCACTTGAATGATTATCTCTTCCAAATCATTATGACATTTTGTTTTGTCATAAAACAACTGTTTTTTTATCATACAAGCTAATTTGAAATAAAATCATACTAATTTATTAATATTTCAAAAATTAATAAGTAACAAATTTAAAAAATAAATTTGTTTACCAAACTAGTTTAAATAGTTATGACTATTTGAACAATTATCAATGTTAAATTGTTAAAATCTTTGTTTTGTCATAAAACAATTGTTTCTATTCATAGAAGCTTTTTTGGTTAAAAATAATACTAATTTAATATTTTTAAAAAATTAATAAGAGATTTAAAAAATAATTGTGTTGACTAAACCAATTCCAATAGTTAAAACTATTGGAATAATTATTTATTTCAAGTCATTCAGACCTTTTCTTTAGTTATAAAATAGTTGTTTCATATCTTACAAGCCTATTTGGAATAAAATAATTCAAATTTATTAATATTTGAAAAATTAATATGCAAAAGATTTGAAAAAATAAATATGTTTATTGAACAAGTTCAAATAGTTATGACTATTTGAACAATTATTTATTTAAAATTGTTATGACCTTTTGTTTTTACATAAAACAATTGTTTTAGTTCATAAAAGCTTAACCAAAATTAAATAATACAAATTTCTTAATATTTCAAAAATTAATAGGCAATTTAAAAAAATAAATTTGTTTACCAAACAAATTCAAACAGTTACGGCTATTTGAATAATTGTCTCTTTAAAATCTTTATGACTTTTTGTTTTTTCATAAAATAATTGTTTCAGTTTATACAAGTTTATTCAAAATAAAATAATACTAATTTATTAGTATTTCAAAAATTAATAAGTGATTTAAAAAGTGAATCTATTTACCAAATCAGTTCCAATAGTTATGGCCATTTCAACAATTATCCATTTCAAATTATTATTACCTTTTGCTTGGTCATATAACAATTGTTTTTGATCATACAAGCTTATTCAAAATAAAATAATACTAATTTATTAATCTTTCAAAAATTAATAAGTAAGAGATTTAACAATTAAAAATGTTTATCGTACTAGTTTAATTAGTTATGACTATTTGAATAATTGTATACTTCGAATCGTGTTTGTCGAACCAATTGAAATAGTTAGGACTATTAGAATAATTCTCTATTTTGAATTGTTTTGACCTTTTATTTAGTCATAAAATAATTGTTTCCGTTGATACATTCTTATTCAAAATAAAATAATCCTAATTTATTAACATTAAAAAAATTAACAAGCAAGAAATTAAAAAAATAAATCTATTCACTGAAAAAGTTCAAATAGTTATGATTCTTTGAATAATTATCTATTTAAAACCGTTATGACCTTTTATTTTATCATAAAACAATTGTTTCAATTCATAAAAACCTATCCAAATAAAATAATATTACTTTATTAATATTTTAAAAATTGATAATTTAGAGATTTAAAACATAAATCAGTTTATTGAATCAATTCAAATAATTATGGTCATTTGAACAATTATCTATTGCAAATTGTCATGAACTTTTGTTTTTTCTTAAAACAATTGTTTTTCATCATAGAAGCCTATTTAGAATAAAATAATACTAATGTATTAATATTTCAAAAATTAATAAGTAGGAGATTTTAAAAAATAAATTTGTTTACTGAACCATTTCAAATAGTTTTAACTATTTGAATAATTATCTATTTCAAATTATTATAATATTTTGTTTTGTCATCAAATAATTGATTATGTTCACACCATTTTATTTGAAATAAAATAATATTAATTTAATAATATTTCAACACTTAATAACCATGGAACTTAAAAAATAAATCTAATTGCTAAACCAGTTCAAACAATTAAGACTGTGTGAACAATTATCAATTTCAAATTGTTATGACCTTTTGTTTTGTCATAAAATAGTTTTTTTGTTAGTATAAGCTTATTTAGATTAAAATAATATAAATTTAATAATATTTCAAAAATTAGTAAGTAAGAGATTTAAAAAATAAATTTGTTTACCAAACGAGTTCATATGATTTAGACCATTAGAACGGTTATCTATTTCAAATTGTTTTGATCTTTTGTTTAGTCATAAAACAATTGTTTTAGTTCATACAAGCTTATTTGGCATAAATTAATCCTAGTTTATTAAAATTCAAAAAATTAATAATAAAGAGATTAAAAAATTTTACTTACCGAACAAGTTCAAATAGTTATTACTATTTGAACAATTGTCTATTTAAATCATTATGACCATTTGTTTTGTCATAAAACAATTATTTCAGTTAATAAAACTAATACGGAATAAAATAATACTAATATGTTAATATTTCTAAAATTAATAAGTAAGAGATTTAAAAAAATAAATATGTTTATCGAGCTAGTTTGAATAGTTAATGACTATTTGAACAATTATCAATCTTAAATCATTATGATCTTTGTTTTGTTATAAAACAATTGTTTTTTATCATAAGAGCTTATTCGGTTAAAAATAATACTAATTTAATAATATTTCAAAAATTAATAAGTAAGACATTTAAAAAATAAATGTGTTTGTTGAACTAGTTCAAATAGTTAAAACTATTAGAATAATTATCTATTTCAAATCGTTTTGACCTTTTCTTGAGTCATAAAATATTTGTTCATATCAAACAAGCTTGTTTGGAATAAAATAATCCTAATATATTAACATTCAAATAATTAATAAGCAAGAGATTTGAAAAAATAAATCTGTTTACCGAACAAACTCAAATTATTATGACCTTTTGTTTTGTCATAAAACAATTGTTTCAGTTCATAAAGCTTATCCAAAATAAAATAATACTAATTTATTAATATTTCAAAAATTAATAAGCAAGAGATTTAAAAAAATAAATAAGTTTTCTCAACACATTCAAATAGTTATTATTATTTGAACAATTGTATATTTAAAATCATTATTACCTTTTGTTTTGCCATAAAACAATTGTTTTAGTTCATACAAGCTTATTCGAAATAAAATAATAATAATTTTTAATATTCTAAAAATTAATAAGTGATTTAAAAAGTGTATCTGTTTACCAAATTTGTTCAAATAATTATGGCCATTTCAATAATTATCTATTTAAAATCATTATGAACTTTTGTTGTTATAAAGCAATTATTTTCATCATACAAGCCTATTTAGATTAAAATAATACTAATTTATTAATATTTCAAAAATTAATAAGTAGGCGATTTAAAAATAAATCTATTTATCAAACCAGTTCCTATTCGAATAATTACCTATTTCAAATTGTTATAACCTTTTAATCTGTTATAAAATAATACGAATTCAATAATATTCTAAAAATTAATAACTAAGAGATTTGAAAAATAAATCTATTTGCGAAAGTAGTTCGAACAGTTAAGACTATATGAACAATTATCTATTTCAAATGTTATGACCTTTCATTTTGTTATAAAATAATCGTTTCAGTTCATACAAGTTTATTTGAAATAAAATAATACAATTTTATTAACATTCCAAAAATTAATAATTAAGTGATTTAAAAGGTGAATCTATTTATCAAATCATTTCAAATAATTATGGCCATTTCAACAATTATCTATTTCAAATTGTTATTACCTTTTGTTTGGTCATATAACAAATGTTTTTGATCATTCAAGCTTATTTGGAATAAAATAACACTAAGTTATTAATCTTTCAAAATTTAATAAGTAAAATATCTCAAAAAATAAATCTGTTTATCGTATCAGTTCAAATAGTTATGATTATTTATACAATTAAATAATTGTATATTTCAAATTGTTATAACCTTATCACTAAACAATTATTTTTGTTCATACAAGGTTATTTAGAATAAAATAATACTAATCTAATAATATTCCAAAAATAAATAACTAAGAGAAATAAAAATAAATTTGTTTGCCAAAAAACTAATCTATTCAAAGTCATTATGACATTTTGTTTTATCGTAAAACAACTGTTTCAATTCATAAAAACTTATTCGAAATAAAATAGTACTACTTTATTAATATTTTAAAAATTAATAAGTAAGAGATTTAAAAACTAAAGTTGTTTTCCAAACTAATTTAAATAGTTATGACTATTTGGACAAATATCAATCTCAAATCATTATAATTTTTGTTTTCCCATAAAACAATTGTTTCTGATCATACAAGCTTATTCAAATAAAAATAATACTAATTTAATAAAATTTTAAAAATTAATAAGATATTTAAAAAATAAATGTGTTTGCCAAATCAGTTCAAATAGTTGAAACTATTAGAATAATTATATATTCCAAATCATTTTACATTTTGGTTAGTCATATAATAATTGTTTTAGTTCATACAAGTTTATTCAGAATAAAATAATACTAATTTATTAACATTAAAAAAATTAATAAACATGAGATTTGAAAAAATAAATCTATTTATCGAACAAGTTCAAATAGTTATGACTACTTGAACAATTATCTATTTAAAATCATTTTGACCAATTGTTTTGTCATAAAAAAATTGTTTTAGTTCATAAAAGCTTATCCAAAATAAAATAATACTACATTATTAATATTTAAAAAATTAATAAGTCAGAGATTTAAAAAATAAATCAGTTTATCAAAACAGTTCAAATAATTATTGCTATTTGAACAACTATTTATTTCAAATCGTTATTACCTTTTATTTTGTCATAAAACAATTGTTTTTCAAGATATAAGCTTATTCAAAATAAAATAATACTAATTCATTAATATTTCAAGAATTAATAAGAGATTTAAAAAATAAATTTATTTACTGAACCAGTTTAAGTAGTTATAACTATTTGAATAATTATCTATTTCAAATTCTTATAACCTTTTGTTTTGTCATAAAACAATTGTTTCTGCTCATACAAGTTTAATTAGAATAAAATAATACTAATTTAGTAATATTATGAAAATTAATAACTAAGATATTTAAAAAATAAATCCATTTGCTAAACCAGTTCAAGCAGTTAAGACTATATAAACAATAATTTATTTGAAATTGTTATGACCTTTTGTTTTGTCATAAAACAATTATTTCAACTCATACAAGCTTATTCAAAACAAATTGAAACTAATTTATTAATATTTGAAAAATTTATAAGTAAAAGATTTAGAAAACAATTCTATTTATCAAACCAGTTCAAATAATTGTAACTATTTGAACAATTATCAATTTCAAATCATTATTACTTTTTGTTTTGTCATAAAACAATTGCTTTTCTTAATATAAGTTTGTTTAAAATAAAATAATACTAATTTATTAACATTTATAAAATTAATAAGTAAGAGATTTAAAAAGTGAATTTGCTTACTAGACTATTTCAAATAATTTTAACTATTTGAATAATTATCTATTTTAAATTTTTATAACCTTTTATTTTGTCATCAAACCATTGGTTTTGTTCATACTATTTTATTCAAAATAAAATAATACTAATTTAATAATATTCTGGAACTTGATAACTAAGAAAATAAAAAAATAAATCTAATCACCTAACCAGTTCAAATAGTTAAGACTATATGAACAATTATCTATTTCAAATTGTTATGATATTTTTTTTTTCGTAAAATAATTGTTTTGTTCATATAGGCTAATATAGATTGAAATAATATTAGTTTAATAATATTTCAAAAATTAATAAAAGATTTAAAAAATACATTTGTTTACCGAATCAATTCAAATGGTTAAGACTATTAGAATAATTATCCATTTCAAATTGTTCTAACCTTTTGTTTAGTTATAAAACAATTGTTTCAGTTCATACAAGCTTATTCAGAATAAATTAATACTAATTTGTTAACACTCAAAAAATTAAAAAGAAAAAGATTTAAAAAAATAAATCTGTTCACTGAATAAGTTAAATAGTTATTACTATTTGAACAATTGTCTATTTAAAATCGTTATAACCTTTTGATTTGTCATAAAACAATTAATACGAGCTTAGATGGAATAAAATAATACTAATTTATTAATATTTCCCAAATTAATAACTAAAAAATTTTTAAAATAAATTTGTTTACCTATTCAGATAAAATAATTATGGCCGGTTGAACGATTATCTATTTCAAATCACTATGACCTTTGGTTTTATCATAAAATAATTGTTTTTCATCATACAAGCTTATTCGAAATAAAATAATACTAATTTATTAATATTTTAAAAATTAACAAGTAAGAGACTTAAAAAGTAAATATGTTTACCAAACCAACTGAAATAGTTATGACATTTGAACAATTATTAATATCAAATCATTAAGATTTTTGTTTGTCATAAAATAATTGTTTTTTATCATAAAATCTATTCTGTTAAAAATTAAGCAAAAGATTTGAAAAAAATAAAATTTGTTTATTGAGCAAGTCAATAGTTTAACTATTTGAACAATTCATTTATTTCAAATCATTAAGATCATTTGTTTGACATAAAACAATTGTTTTAGTTCATAAAAGCTTATCTAAATAAAATAATACTAATTTCTTAATATTCCAAAAATTAGTAAGCCAAAGATTAAAAAAATAAAATTTGTTTAGCAATGAAATTCAAATAGTTATGACTTATTGAACAATTGGGTCTATTTAAATCATTCATGACCTTTATTTGGTCATAAAAACATTATTTTAGTTCATACAAGTTTACTCAAAATAAAATAATACTAATTTATTAATATTCCAAAATTAATAAGTAAGTGATTTAAAAAGTAAATTGTTTGTCAAATTAGTTCAAGTAATTATGGCCATTCAAATCATTATTACCTTCAATCATTTACTTATTAATTTTTAGAATATTAATAAATTAGTATTATTTTATTTTGAATAAGTTTGTATGAATTGAAACAATTGTTTTATGACAAACAAAAGGTCATAATGATTTTAAATAAATAATTGTTCAAATAGTCGAACTATTTAAATTTATTTAGTAAACAAATTTATTTTCTTAAACTCTTCCTTATTATTTTTAAAATATTAAAAAATTAGTATTATTTTATTTTAGATAAGCTTTTATGAACTAAAACAATTGTTTTATGTCAAAACAAATGGTCATAATAATTTTAAATAAATAATATTTGAAATAGTTAAACTATTTGACTTGCTTGATGAATAGATTTATTTTTTTAAATATTTTGCTTATTAATTTTTTGAAGTTAATAAATTAGAATTATTTTGTTCTGAATAAACTTATAAAATATGAAACAAATATTTTGCGACTAAACAAAATGTCAGAATAATTTGAAATAGAAAATTATTCTAATAGTTTTAATTATTGGAACTAGTTTGACAAACACATTTATACTTTAAATCTCTTATTAATTTTTGAAATATTATTAAATTTGTATTATGTTTAACCAAAAAAGCTTTTATGATCAAAAGCAATTATTTTATGACAAAACAAAGATCTTAACAATTTGAGATTGATAATTGTTCAAATAGTCATAACTATTTAAACTGGTTCGATAAAGAGATTTATTTTTTAAATTTCTTACTTATTAATTTATGAAATATTAATAAATTAGGATTATATTAGTTCAAATAAGCTTGTATGATCAAAAACAATTGTTTTATAATAAAACAAGAGGTCATAATGATTTGAAATCGATAATCGTTCAAATGGCCATAAATATTTTAACTGATTTAGTAAACAGATTAATTTCTTAAATTTCTTACTTATTACTTTAGGAAATATTAATAAATTAATATTATTTTATTTCGTCTAAGCTTGTATTAACTGAAACAATTGTTTTATGACAAATCTAAAGGTTATAACGATTCTAAATATACAATTGTTCAAAAATAATAACTATTTCAACTGGTTCAGTAAATAGATTATTTTTTTAAATCTCTTTCTTATTAATTTTCTTAATGTTAATAAATTAGTATTAATTTATTCTGAATAAGTATGTATGAACTGAAACAATTTTTTTATGACTAAACAAATGATCAGAATGATTTGAAATAGATAATTGTTCTAATAGTTTTAAACATTTGAACTGATTTGATAAACAAATTTATTTTTTAAATCCCTTATTTATTAATTTTTAAAATATTATTATTTTAATCTGAATAAGCTTATATGAACAAAATAATTGTTTTACAACAAAACAAAAAGTCATAATAATTTGAAATAGATAATTGTTCATTTAGTCTTAACTATTTGAATTGGTTTAATAATTAGA
Source organism: Durio zibethinus (assembly GCF_002303985.1). The sequence goes on from NW_019168481.1 coordinate 70,390, forward strand.
TTTATTTTTTAATTTTCTTGGTTATTAAGTTTTAGAATATTATTAAATTAGTATTTTTTTGTCACGAATAAGATAGTATGAACAGAACCAATTGTTTCATTACAAAATACAAAGTTATAATGATTTAAAATCAATAATTATTCAAATAGTCAAAACTATTTGAAATGGTTTAGTAAATAGATATACTTTTTAAAATCTCTAACTTATTAGTTTTCTAAATATTAAAAAATTAGTATTATTTTATTTCAAACAAACTTATATTAACAAAAACAATTATTTTATGACAAAACAAAAAGTAATAACAATTTGAAATAGATAATTGTTTAAATAGTTATAATTATTTGAACTAGTTTGGTAAATAGAATTATTTTCTAAACTTTTACTTATAAATTTTTGAAATATTAATAAATTAGTTCTATTCTATTCCAAATAAGTTTTGTATGAGCTGAAATAACTATTTTATAACAAAACAAAAGGTCTTAACAATTACAAATATATAATTGTTCTTATAGTCTTAACTATTTGAACTGGTTCAACAAATGGATTTATTTTTAAATCTCTTAATTATTAATTTTTAGAATATTACTAAATTAATATTATTTTATTCCTAATAAGCTTGTTTGAACAAAAACAATTTTTTTATGTTAAAACAAAAGGTTATAAAATTTGAAATAGATAATTGTTCAAATAGTCATAATGATTTGAATTGGTTCGATAAATAGATTTACTTTTAAATCTCTTATTAATTCTTGAAATATTAATGAATTAGTATTATTTTATTTCAAATAAGCTTGTATGTTGAAAAACAATTGTTTTATGACAAAACAAAAAGTAATAACGATTTGAAATAGATAGTTGTTCAAAATGCCATAATCATTTAAACTGATTTGGTAAACTGATTAATTTTTTAAATCTCTTACTTATTAACTTTTGAAATATTAATAAAGTAGCATTATTTTATTTTGGATAACCTTTTATGAACTAAAACAATTGTTTTATGACAAAACAAAAGATCATAATGATTTTAAATAGATAACTGTTCAAATAGTCATAACTATTTTAACTTGTTTAGTAAATAGATCTATCTTTTCAAATCTTTTGCTTATTAATTTTTTGAATGTTAATAAATTAGTATTATTTTATTTCGAATAGGCTTGTATAAATTGAAACAATTATTGTTTGACTAAACAAAAGGTCAAAACAATTTGAAATAGATAAATATTATAATAGTCTTAACTATTTGAACTAGTTCAGCAAGCACATTTATCTTTTAAATCTCTTATTAATTTTTGAAATATTGTTAAATTAGTATTATTTTTATCTGAATAAGTTTTTATGATCATAAATAATTGTTTTATAAGAAGACAAAGATCATAACTATTTGGGATTGATACTTGTTCAAATAGTCATAACTATTTGAACTGGGTTGAAAACAACTTTAGTTTTTAAATCTCTTGCTTATTAATTTTTGAAATATTAGTAAAGTAGTATTATTTTATTTAGGATAAGTTTTTATGAACTAAAACAATTGTTTTATGACAAAATAAAAGGTCATAACAACCTTAAATAGAAAATTGTTCAAATAGTCAAATCTATTTGTATTTGTTCAGTAAACAGATTTATTTTTTTAATCTCTTACTCATTAATTTTTCAAATGTTAAGAAATTAGTATTATTTTATTTTAAATAAGCTTGTATGAACTAAAATAATTATTTTATGACTAAACAAAAGGTCAGAATAATTTGAAATAAATAACTGTTCAATAGTCTTAACTATTTGAACTAGTTCAGCAAAAATATTTATTTTTTTTAAATCTCTTACTTATTAATTTTTGGTATATTATTAAATTTGTATTATTTTAATCTAAATAAGCTTGTATGAAAAGAAACAATTATTTTATAACAAAATAAAGGTTATAACGATTTAAGATAGATAATTATTTAAATATCATAACTATTTAAACTGTTTTTGTAAACAAGTTTAGTTTTTAAATCTTTTATTAATTTTTAAAATATTAATAGATCAGTATTATTTTATTATGAATATTTTGCTGGAATAGCTTGTTTTATGACAAAACAAAAAGTCATAACGATTTCAAATAGATAATTATTCAATGGACATGACTATTTGAACTTGTTTAGTAAATAGATTTATTTTTTAAATCTCTTACATATTAATTTTTAGAATATTAATAAATTAGTATTATTTTATTCCAAATAAACTTGAATGAATAGAAATAATTTTTTATAATGAAATAAAAGATCATAACTATTTGAACTTGCTTGATAAATAGATTTATTTTTTAACTCTTTTACTTATTTATTTTTGAAATATTAATAAACTAGTATTATTTTATTTCAAATATGCTTGTATGAATAGAAACAATTGGTTTATAACAAAACAAAAGATCATAACTATTTGAAATAGATAATTGTTCCAATAGTCAAACTATTTGAACATGTTCAAAAAATAGATTTATTTTTTAAATTTTTACTTATTAATTTTTGGAATATTAACAAATTTATATTATTTTATTTGAAATAAGTTTGTACAAACAGAATCAATCTGTTTATAGGCAACCTTAGCATAAATCTAGGAAACGAACAGAATCAATCTAGGCTTGATTCTAGAATTTGATTTGTCCAAGCCTTAGTTTAGGATTATGACTTGGTTCCCAATTGAATCTGGTCAGTTATCCAAGCATGATTCATCATTAAAAACATTTGACTGTGAGATTCTAATCTAGCTCATTCAGTTTTCATTTCATAATTCTCAACAAAAATTAAAAAAAAATAAAGAAAGAAAATAATCATATAATACTAATAATAATTAATATATAATCTATATCATTATGATAACTAAAAAATAGTGAAATATGGTTCCAACATGACCCCAGACACGGTCTGATCGACTCCGAAACATATAACAAGTATCAACAGTTGCCCTTCCTTTGGCACGTTCTTATCAGAACAGGGATGGTGAATAGACTTAGACCCCTTCTATTCCAACCTAGAAAGTCAAATCGATGAGCAAAATTGACCAAGAATGAACCAGCAAGTCTGGAGATGAAAGTGACCACAATCGAGTCGATGTCGAAAATAAATGACCAAGATGGAACCACAAGTCATAAGAAAATGATTTAGATTAAACCAAGATCAAGAGATCGAGGTGAAACCTTGAGTTAAAATGAAATGACCAAGATCGGGTTGAAGTTGAAAATAAATAATCAGGATAGAACCATGCATCATAAGAAATGATCTAGATTGAGCCAAGATCAGATGATTGAGATAAAATCATGAGTCAAAAAATGAAGTGACCAAGATTGAGTCGAGGTTGAAAATGACCGGGATGATGCCATAAGTCTGAAAATGGCCTACCATAGGCCAAGATCAAAAATGAATGATGAGCGATGATGCAATTATGTAAATGCATGTCATATCTAGGATGCAAATGTAAACACAATGTACCAATTCCATAAAATTTCAATTGTGGTAACAAAGTTCTTATGACTCCACCAATCCTTTTTAGCTTCTCAGTGTTAATAATCTCATAACAAATTTTATTGGTTGATCCATGTCATTTTTCTCATCTGGTCATAACTCACAAGTCATGTCATCATTGAATTCATCATTGGGTCACTTTTTTTTTTTTGCCCCTTTATAAATCATTTTCTTTTTCATTTTGTCAATTATCTCATCTTGGAATTCTTTTAAAAGAATGAAAAACTTTTTATGGAAAATGTCATTCATTTGTTTACCATTATTCAAATTAGTGACAAACATGATGCATTTTCTTGGTTCATTCAAGGAATGTTCATTTGGTGAATGGTAGGAAAAATGGATCCTTATTATTGAAACAATAAAAGGTAGGGTTAAGAACAACTTAAGGATGAGCAAAAGAAAAATGTTTTGATTTATTCAAATGGGACATTAACATCCAAAACAATGATTGTTCAGATAATTTCGAACTCAAATTTAGGATCATTCTTCAAAATACATTCCATTAATATCTTCATTATCCTCATTCTAGGGACCTTCATTTGAAGTTATTTTTTTCCAATTTTCATCTTCACTTAAATCATTTTTTTAGGTTTTTAGTTTAAGTCTTCTTTTTTCCTCCTTTGTCTCTTTCCTTCTTTTTCTTTTTGCATTTTTTTATTTTTTTTATCATTGTTGTGTTTTTTTTCTTTTTTTTTTGCTATTTTTTTTTTTTTGTACACCTTTCTCTTATTTGTTCTCTTTCTCTTTTGTTGACAGGTAATCCAATGACAAACTTGCCCCAATTTAATTCATGATTCTCTAAATCAAGTATTCACATTTGATCAAAATAGACTTTTAAAGGAAATAACATAGGCTAGGATAAAATGTGCCAAAGAAAGGGATAAAATAGGCTCAAATTGTATTTAAAGGGTAATCAAACCAATGATCATTTCTTCATGTGGAGCACTTTGACATTTTACCCCATCAATTTTTCTTTTTTTTTTTTTTTTTTTTTGGGTGGAGCACATCATCATTTTGCCCCATCAATTTCTTTTTTTTTTTGTTTTCTATTTTTTTTGTTGGTGGAACATATTGGCATTTTGCCCCATTAATTTTTTTTCCTTTTTTTTTCAACAAAAAGGTTTTGCCCCCAATGTGGGGTGATCCTTAGTTAGGGTTTCTCAAAAAACTTTTTAACTAGCTCGAATGAGGTAGCAAGGGATAATAATTTTTGAAGGATAGAAGAAAGATGGTCATTTCTCATTTCGAATATGAATACTCTTAATGGAGAATTTTTATTAACTAAGAGCAGACTTGTGAATGAGCAAAGATCATGTGTTGCATCACTTTTAAAATTTTTTCCAGATTTGTCTTTTTATTTAGTAGTCCCAAAAATATCAAATTTATCAGTCAAAACATCATGAATGGTCTTTTCAAAGTCAAATCTTGAATTATCGTCACGACTATCTAAACATTCATTATTTGAAAAATAATGGGTAGAGAAAAAGGGTATGAAATTTTAAAAGTAAATGATGGGTATTCACAAAAAAAGAAATGTCATGAAAATGCATCAAGCATGTCACTTTATTAAAACGAAGAAAAATAAAATGAAATCCAAGTACATAAAAGAAGATCTACATTATCAAAAAATTTAAGATGATAGGCAATTCCTATTAACCTCATAAAATTATACCTCTGGATGATTGAGCGACGGGATATTGCTGACATTAAATGCCATGTTTCTAATAGTATCGAAATTTATCAACCCTCCTTTAATCAGACTTTGCACCATATGTTTTAAAAGGATGCAATTTTCAGTGGAATGTCCCACTACCCCAAAATGATAGTCATAGTGAGCAATTGAGTCATACCATTTGAGATAAGGAGGTTTAAGTTATTTTGTAGAAATAAGGGTAATCAAGTGTTTCTTGTAAAGCTCTTGGTATAGTTCGGTATAGCTTATGAGGATAGGGTTAGGCTTTTTCCTATTTCACGATTCTTGTGCACCACTCGTTGAGGTAGTGGGATGAATAGAGGGCCTAAGAGGGGATGGATAAGAGGGTCATAGAGTTGATTGGTGGAGTATAATAGAAACATGACTTGCAAGAGAATCATATGTGGGATAAATTGGTTGAAGGTAGTTTTTGGATTGCTGTCTGTCAAAACTCACAGCTTGAGTCTCACTTTTCTTTTTCTTTAGTATCTTTTTAGTAAAAGAATCTTCTTCTTCTATTTGTCATTCTTGATTGCATTTTTAATGATCTCCCTTGAAATCACTATATCGATAAAATTCTTAGTCACGTTTCTTATCATCTTCTCATAGTAAGGTGACTTTAGAATGCTTACAAATAGCATTATTGTCTCTTTCTCTGTTAAAGAGAGTTGTACAGGGCAGTAACATCCCGCCACCTTTGGGCCTACTCCTTGAAAGATTTGGATGCTTTTTTCTCCATATCTTGTAATGAAAGGCGATCAAAAGCCATGTTTATGATGTGACGATATTGGTTGATGAAATATCGAGTCAAATCTTTTTATGACTTAATGTGAGTCCTATCCCAATTGGACATACCACTTTACAGTAAATATAGTTAAGTTGTCCTAGAATACATGCATTAACAGTTTTTTATTGTTGGCATGCACTGCCATCTTATGACAATACATTGTGATGTGGGTAATGAAGCACTTAGTACCATCGTACTTCTTAAATTTTGGTACCTTAAATTTTATGGGAATCACAACATCTGAAACCAAACAAAGGTTAACAACATCCATGGATCCATAGAAATCAATGCCTTTTATAACCCATAATCTTTCTTCAATCATGCTTATAGCTTGATCGAACTTAAATCTTCTAGGGATACAACTGTTTGTAACTTTTTTTCTCTTTTATCTTATTTAGAGTAAGAGGTTGAATAGGCTTGGCTATCTTTTCAATGAAAATGGGATTGGTATAGCTCTGAACATTTTTTTGATTGAAATTTAGGAATGTGGTCTATTGTTGATGACGGTTTAAAGTTGTCTGAGTCTGATGTCAGCCAAAACGTAAAGGATATAGTGGCTCAATATCTTTATGTAAGATATCTTTTTTTATTACCTTTCCTCTATTTCCCTTTTCTAAAGCTTCTAGGGATTTTGTTTAATTTTTCTTTAAGTATCTCTTGAGCCTTTTCTATTCTTTCAAGCCAGTCTACATTGTCTTGCTTTATTTTTCTGGCTTTAGCCTGAGTGTAGTACTAATGTTGAACTATCCTTGAACCTTAATTTCCCACAATTATGGTGTAAATTTAGAATGATGCTTATGGATCTATTAAAATTATGCATGAGAATAAATGCAATGATGCATGAATGCTTTCATACACAGTAAAAAGAGTTAGTAGGCATAATATGTAATTTGCATGTATGTTTATGAATACGCACAAAAAGAAAAGAAATAAAAGAAGACAAGAGAATCAATTAGTCACCTCAAAATAAAGAATAAACACTACAAAGCAAGTAAAATAACAACATGACCCTAGATTTAGGTTAACTATAAAGGGTGGAAGGACATGGCTCTATCTATGGTTAGGCTCTTAAAGTTAACTATATGTGGCTTGGATTACTTCTAAAAGGTTCTCAAATTGTTCCTTACATCATTGTCTATTATAGACCAGTAAGAAACCATGATCCCTCGCCCATCATAGGCTATAAGCAGAAAGAGTTTAATTTGAATGGGAGTGTTTCACAGGCCCATACAGAAACATGAAATCTTATGAGGATATAGGTACTTCACTCCCTCACAAAGGTAGAGCCTAGGTGAAGGGCTTATGTTATGCACATGCAAATGAATGATAGATATATACAGTAAATAAATGAATAACTAAAACAAATATAAGCAATGAAAAGAAATAAAACAAGGAAGAAAATAAATTTCAAGTTTATTAAGCAAGGTTTGGATAATAAGGAATCATTTACTGGCCTAACTCTTGATGTCCCAAGTGGAGTCACCAAACTGTCATAACATATAGATCCGTGGAGCTACTGCTAGACATGGATGAAAAGGAGTCACCACCAATCTTTTTGTTTAGGGGTGATTGGCCACCTGATACATATTCTGATCTGCGAAAACAGATGTTAGGTTAGGTTGTAGCACCTCCATAATGCCCATCCAAAAGATAGAACTGTTTGATTTTAAATTATCTAAGCCTTGATCATTTTTATGATTTACCAAATAATTTAATATTGAACATTAATCTTAAAATTGTCCCAATAGTTTGGTAACAATTTAAGATAATTTTCTCATCTCAGAAGTATTCATATAGACTAGTGTTCCATTTTGAAGAGGCTATATCATTAGATTTATTAATTTATTTTACTCCAAAAAAATTAGTAAATCTCCTAATAGTTTGGTAGGATTTACTTTGAAGCAATCCTCCAATAGTTTAGAGGATAAAATTTTTTTTATTTTTTTATTTTTTATTGCTTTTGAAAAATTGATTTATGGAACTTCCCAATAGTTTGGTAGATTCCATTAGAAAATTAAATCCATGATAGTTTGGTGGAATCCATGAATTTATTTTGTAAAGGTTTTTATTTGAAAAGGATTTTCTACCTTTATTTCTATTTGAAAACATTTTTTTTATAAATTTTTTTTAAAAACTTTATTTGAAAAAATCTTTTCATCTTTTTTTTTCTTGCTTTATAGAATCATTTTTTCTTTTTTTTTTTTTTTAAAGAAAATTTATTTAGTTTCAAAAATAAAATGGAAGAGATAAAATTTCTTTAAAATAAAACCAAAAAAATAAAATGGGTTAAAAATAAAATAAAATCAAAAAATAAAAATAAAATGAGAAAAGAAAAACCTGCGATCAAGTCGGGTCAAAATACGGGTCGGTGCGTGGGTCATCGTATCAATGCGTGGATCCTAGGTTGCTAAAATGCTACTGTTTTGGCCCCGTATAGAAGGCAATTCCTAGCCTTTCTCCTCAAAAAATCAGCCCTCTCTCTTTCTCTAGATAAAGAAGCTCTGACTTCTCTCTAGGAAATCCCTAGAACACCACCGAAGATTTAATTGAAAACTGGAAATTCCACCAATTTTTTGGAAGGTCACTAAAAAATTTAATCGAAAACTAGAAAACCTATTGGGTTTTAGAAATCTGACTTAAAACTAGCCAAAAAATTCAATCGATCATCGAAAAAACCATCAAAAAATTCATATGTTCATCGTGTTCATCCCAAAAACACAAAAATTTTCTAGAAATTCTAAAATTTTTCTAAATTCCCTAAATTCTGCCTAGATTCCTTCACAAACTCTCTAGAATCCTTACCCAAGCTTCAGAAACCCAAATCTAACCCAAAATTTTTCAAACGAACCCAAAATCAAACATCAAAATCCTAAAAATTCCATTCTACCAGATACTTTTCAGAACACTAGTTTTTTCAAAAATCAATAGTTTTTTCCTAAAAATCCCCTTCCTATGTGTTCCTTTGATTTTAGTTCAATTTATAGGCAACCTTAGCACAAATCTAGGAAACGGACAGAATCAATCCAAGCTTGAATTCAGGAATTCAATTCTGTTCGAGCCTTAGTTTAAGATTCTGACTTTTGGTCCCAATAATAATAATAATAATAATAATAATAATATAATACTATACAATGTGATAACAAAAAATAATGAAATATGGTTCTATTGACCCTAGACATGGTCCGATCGACCTTGAATATAAACGGGTATCTACAATAGCCATAACTATTTGTATTGGTTAGGCCAACAGATTCATTTTTTAAGTCCGTTACTTATTAATTTTTAAAATATTAATAAATTAGTATTACTTTATTTCGAATAAGACTGTATGAATAGAAACAATTATTTTATGACAAAACAAATGGTTTTAATGATTTGAAATAAATAATTGTTCAAATAATTATAACTAATTGAACTAGTTTAGTAAATAGATTTATTTTTCAAATTTTTTCTTATTTTTCAAAATATAAATAAATTAATATTATTTTATTTCAAACAAACTTATATGAATAAAAACATTTGTTTTATGATAAAACAAAATGTCATAATGATTTGAAATAGATAATTGTTCAAATAGTCATAATTATTTGAATTAGTTAGGCAAACATAATTATTTTTTTAAATCTCTTACTTGTTAGGTTTTGAAATATTAATTATTTGAATAAGTTATTATTCAAAAAGATTTAAAAAATAAAAAAATTTTAGTTTTTAAATCTCTTACTTATTCGAATAAGTTACTAAAAACTAAAAATAAATTGTTTTATGACAAAACGAAAGGTCATAATGATTTGAAATAAAGAATTGTTCATATAGCCTTAACTATTTGAACTAGTTCAGCAAACAAATTTTTTTAAATCTTTTAGTTATTAATTTTTAGAATATTATTATATTAGTATTATTTTATTCCAAAAAAACTTGTGCGAACAAAAATAATTTTTTTATGAGATAACAAAATGATATAACAATTTGAAATATATAATTATTCAAATGATCATAACTATTTAAACTGATTCGGTAAACAGATTAACTTTTTAAATCTCTTACTTATTAATTTTTGAAATATTAGTAAATTAGTATTATTTTATTCCAAATAGGCTTGTATGATGAAAAACATTTGTTTTATGACAAAACAAAAGTACATAATGATTTGAAACAGATAATTGTTCTAATGGCTATAATTATTCGAACTAATTTGATAAATTGATTTATTTTTTAAATCTCAAACTTATCAATTTTTGAAATATTAATAAAGTAATATTATTTTATTTCAGATAAATTTTTATGTACTGATACAGTTGTTTTATAATAAAATAAAAGGTCATAACAATTTTAAATAGATAATTGTTCAAATAGACATAACTATTTAAACTTATTCAATAAATAGAATTTTTTAAAAATTTCTTACTTATTAATTTTTTGAATGTTAATAAATTAGTCTTATTATATTTCGAATAAGCATGTATGAACTAAAATAATTATTTTTTGACTAAACAAAAGATCATAATGATTTGAAATAGATAATTATTCTGATAGTTTTAACTATTTAAATTGATTCAGAAAACACATTTATTTTTAAATCCTTATTCATTTTTGAAATAGTAATAAATTGGTATTATTTTTTTGAATAATTTTGTATGAATAGAAACAATTATTTTATGACAAAATAAAATGTCATAACAATTTGAAATAGATAACAGTTCAAATGATATGACTATTTGAACTTGTTTGGTAAACAAATTTATTTTTTAAATCTCTAACTTATTAATTTTAGAAATATTAATAAATTAGTAATATTTTATTCTGAGTAAGCTTGTATGAACAAAAACAATTGGTTTATGGCAAAACAAATTGTCATAACAATTTGAAATAGATAATTGTTCAAATAGTCATAACTATTTGAACGTGTTCAGAAAATATATTTATTTTTAAAATTTTTACTTATTAATTTTTGAAATTTTAATAAATTTATTATTTTATTCAAAATAAGCTTGCACGAACAGAACCAATTATTTTATGACAAAACAAATGGTCATAATGTTTTGAAATAGATAATTATTTTTGTAGTCATAACTATTTAAACTTGATCGGTAAACAAATTCATTTTTTTAATTCTCTTACTCTTTAATTTTTGGTATATTAATAAATTAGAATTATTTTATTTCAAATAAGCTTATATTAACTGAAACAATTGTTTTATTACAAAAAATAAGGTCACAATGATTTGAAATAGATAATTATTCAAATAATCTTGACTATTTGAACTTGTTTGATAAACATATTTATTTTTTAAAATTTTTACTTATTAATTGTTGAAATATTAATAAATTAATATTATTTTAATCCAAACAAGCTTGTATGAATATAAACAATTATTTTATGATAAAACAAAAAGTCATAACAATTCTGTTTACAGAATTATTTTAAATAATTATGACTATTTAAAAAATTATCTATTTCAAATCGTCATTACCTTTTTTTTTGTCTTAAAACAAATGTTTTTGTTTATATAAGTTTGTTCAGAATAAAATAATATTAATTTATTAATATTTCAAAAATTAATATGTAAGAGATTTAAAAAATAAATCTATTTACCAAACCATTTCAATTAGTTGTAAATATTTGAACAATTATTTTATTTCAAATCATTATGACCATTTGTTTTATCATAAAACAATTGTTTCTATTCATATAATCTTATTCAGAATAAAGTAATGCTAATTTATTAATATTTTGAAAATTAATAAGTAACGGATTTAGAAAATATATCTATTGGCCTGACCAGTGCAAACAATTATGATTGTTTGAACAATTATGATTGTTTGAACAATTATCTATTTCAAATCATTTTGACTTTTTATTTTGTCACAAAACAATTATATTTATTCATACAAGCTAATTTGAAATAACATATTTCTAATTTATTAATATTTTAAAAATTAATTAGTAAGAGATTTAAAAAATGAATCAGTGTACAAAACAAGTTCAAATAGTTATAGCTATTTAAAAAATTTTCTATTTCAAATTGCTATGACCTTTTGTATAATCATAAAACAATTTTTTTCTATTCATACAAGCTTATTTCAAATCTGTTTACTAAATAATTTCAAATCGATATGACTATTTGAACAATTATTTATTTTAAATTGTTATGACCTTATGTTTTGTCATAAAACAATTATTTTTGTTCACACTAGCTTATTTGGATTAAAATTATATTAATTTTTTAATATTTCAACAATTAATAAGTAAAAGATTTAAAAAGTAAATATGTTTACTGAACAAGTTAAAATAGTAATAACTATTTGAATAATTATCTATTTCAAATCATTATGACCTTTTGTTTTGTCATAAAATGATTGTATCAATTCATATAGGCTTATTCAAAACAAAATAATACTAACTTATTACTATTCCAAAAATTAATAAGTGATCTAAAAAATAAATCTGTTTACCCAACAACTTAAAATAGTTATGATTATTTGAACAATTATCTATTTCAAATCGTTATGATATTTTGTTTTGCCATAAAATAATTGTTTCTATTCATACAAGCTTATTTTGAATAAAATAATGTAAATTTACTAATATTCCAAAGATTAATAAGTAAAAATTTAAAAAATAAATCTATTTTTTGAACACGTTCAAATAGTTATGACTATTTAAACAATTATCTATTTCAAATTGTTAGGACCTTTTCTTTGTCATAAACCAATTGCTTCTATTCATAAAAACTTATTAAGAATAAGATAATACTAATTTATTAAAATTCCAAAAATTATTAAGTAAAAAATTAAAAAAATAAATCTGTTTACTGAATGAGTTCAAATACTTATGACTATTTAAATAATTATTTATTTCAAATCATTATGATCTTTTATTTTGTCATAAAACAATTGTTTCTATACATACAAAATTAGTCATAATAAGATAAAATTAATTTATTAATATTTTAAAAATTAATAAGATATTTAAAAACTAAATCTGTTTATCGGACTAACTCAAACAGTTATGACTATTTGAACAATTATCTATCTTAAATTGGTATGATCTTCGTTTTGTCGTAAAACAATTGTTTCTATCTATACAACTTATTCAGAGTAAAATATTGCTAAACTAATAATATTCTAAAAATTTATAAGTAAGAGATTTAAAAAATAAATGTATTTGCCAAACCAGTTCAAATAGTTACATTTCTATTTCAATCATTTTAAATCATTTTGATTTAGTCATAAAATAATTGTTTCAATTCATACATGCTTATTCAAAATAAAATAATACTATTTTATTAACATTCAAAAATTAATAAGCAAAGAATTTAAAAAAATAAATATATTTACCAAACAAGTACAAATAGCTATGACTATTTGAATAATTATCATTTTAATATCGTTATAATCTTTTGTTTTATCATAAAAAATTATTTCATTTCATAAAAGCTTATCCAAAATAAATAATATTACTTTATTAATATTTCAAAAATTGAGAAATAATGTTACTTTGTTTCAAAAATTGAAAGTTGAAATTAAAAACATAAATTAGTTTATCGAATTGGTTCAAATAGTTATGGCCATTTGAACAATTATCTATTTCAAATCATTTTGAACTTTGGTTTTGTCATAAAACAATTGGTATTCATCATACAAGCCTATTCAAAAGAAAAATAATACTAATTTATTAATATTTCAAAAATTAATAGATAGGAGATTATCTGTTTACTGAACCAGTTCTAATAATTATGACTATTTGAACAATTATATATTTCAAGTCATTATAACCTTTTGTTTTATCATAAAACAATTATTTATATTCATACAAGCTTCTTCTAAATAAAAATATAATAATCTAATAATATTATGAAAATTAATAATTAAGAGATTTGAAAAATAAAATTTGTTTGTTGAATCAATTCAAGTAGTTAAGGTTATATGAATAATTATCTATTTCTAATTGTTATGTCCTTTTGTTTTGTCATAAAAACAAATATTTTTGTTCATATAAGTTTGATCAAAATAAAATAATATTAATTTATTAATATTTTGAAAAATGAATAATAGATTTAAAAATAAATTTGTTTATCAAACCAATTCAATTAGTTATAACAATTTAAATAATTATTTATTTCTTATTGTTATGACTATTTGTTTTGTCTTAAAACAATTATTTCTATTGATATAGTCTTATTCGGAATAAAGCACTACTAATTTATTAATATTTTAAAAATTAATAAGTAATAGATTTAAAAAATGAATCTGTTGGCCTGACCAGTGCAAATAGTTATGACTGTTTGAACAATTATCTATTTCAAATCATTATGATCTTTTATTTTGTTATAAAATAATTATTTATGTTCATACAAGCTTATTAGGAATAACATAATTCTAATTTATTAATATTACAAAATTTAATAAATAAGAGATTTAAAACTAAATTTGTTTATTGAACAAGTTCAAATAGTTATGACTATTTGAACAATTACCTATTTCAAATCGCCATAACCTTTTGTTTTGTCATAACATAATATTTTCTATTGCTACAAGCTTATTACAATTAAAATAATAAAATTTATTATCATTCATACAATTAATAAGTAAAGGATTTAAAAAATAAATTTGTTTACTATATAAGTTCAAATAGTTATGATTATTTGAACAAATATTTATTTCAAATTATTATGACTTTTAACGATTTGGAATATATATTTTTCAAATAGTTATAATTCTTTGAACTGATTCAATAAAGAGAATTATTTTTTAAATCTCTTATAAAATTTTGAAATATTAACAAATTAGTTTTATTTTATTTCGAATAAACTTGTATGAGTTGAAATAATTATTTTATGACAAAACAAAAGGTCATAATGATTTGAAATAGATAATTGTTCATATTGTCTTAATTGTTTAAATTCGTTCAGGAAATGAATTTATTTTTTAAATCTCTTAGTTATGAATTTTTGGAATATTATTAAATTAGTATTATTTTATTTCGAATAAACATGTATGAACAAAAATAATTGATTTATGATAGAACAAAAAGTTATAACAATTTGAAATGGATAATTGTTCAAATTGTCATAACTATTTAAATTGGTTTAGTAAACAGATTTATTTTTTAAATCTCTTACTAATTCTTGAAATATTAATAAATTAGTATTATTTTACTTCATATAAGCTTGTATGATTTAAAAACAATTGTTTTATGACAAAACAAAAGGCCATAACGATTTGAAATAGATAATCATTCAAATGGCTATATAACATTTTCAACAATTATTTATTTAAAATCATTATGATCATTTATTTTGTCATAAACAATTGTTTCTACTAATACAATCTTATTCGAAATAAAGTAATGCTAATTTATTAATATTCTAAAAATTAATAAGTAACGGATTTAAAAAATGAATCTATTGGCCTGATCAGTGTAAATAGTTATGACTATTTGAACAATTATCTATTTCAAATTGTTGTGACTTTTGTTTTAACACAAAACAATTGTTTTTGTTTGTACAATCTTATTTTGAATAACATAATTCTAATTTATTAGTATTCCAAAAATTAATATGTAAGAGATTTAAAAACTAAGACTATTTATCAAACAAGTTCTAATAGTTATGACTATTTGAATAATTATCTAGTTCAAATCATTATGACCTTTTGTTTTATCATAAAAAAATTGGTTTTTATCATACAAGTTTATTCGAAATAAAATAATACTAATTTATCAATATTTTAGAAATTAATAAGAGATTTAAGAAATAAATTTGTTGGCTAAACTAGTTTAAATATTTATGCCTATTTGAACAATTATCAGTCTTAAATCATTAAGATTTTTGTTTTGTCGTAAAATAACTGTTTCTGATCATATAAACTTATTCGATTAAAAATAATACCAATTTAATAATATTTCAAAAATTAATAAGTAAGAGATTTAAAAAATAAATGTTTTTGTCGAATCAATTCAAATATTTAAAACTATTAGAATTATCAATTTCAAATCATTTTGACCTTTTGTTTAGTAAAAATTATTTGTTTCATATCTTACAAGTTTATTCAGAATAAAATAATCCAAATTTATTAACATTTGAAAAATTAATAAGAAAAAGATTTGAAAAAATAAATCTTTTTACCAAACAAGTTTAAATAGTTACAACTATTTAAATAATTGTTTATTTAAAATCATTATAACCTTTTGTTTTGACATAAAAGAATTGTTTCAATTTATATAAGCTTATCCAAAATAAAATAATACTAATTTCTTAATATTTCCAAAATTAATAAGCAAGAGTTTAAACAAATAAATTTGTTTACGAAACAAATTTAAATAGTTATGACTATTTGAACAATTGTCTATTTAAAATCGTTATGACCTTTTTTTGGTCATAAAACAATTGTTTCAGTTCATAAAAGCTTATTCGAAATAAAATAATATTAATTTATCAATATTCTAAAACTTAATAATGAAGTGATTTAAAAAATTAGTTTGTTTACCAAATCAATCCAAATAGTCATGTCCATTTGAATAATTATCTATTTCAAACTGTTATGACCTTTGTTTTGTCATAAAACAATTATTTTTTTCATGCAAAATTATTTAGAATAAAATAATACTAATTTATTAACATTCTAAAAATTAATAAGCAAGAGATTTGAAAAAATAAATCTATTTAATAAACAAGTTCAATTAGTTATGATTATTTGAACAATTATCTATTTAAAATCGTTATGAATTTTTGTTTTGTTATAAAACAATTGTTTCAGTTCCTAAAAGCTTATCCAAAATAAAATAATGCTACTTTATTAATATTTCAAAAATTAATAAGAGATTTAAAAAATAAATTATTTTACCAAATCAAATCAAATATTTCTTGCCATTCGAACAATTATCGATTTCAATTTGTTATTATCTTTCATTTTGTCATAAAACAATTGTTTTTCAACATCAAGCTTATTAAATAAAATTATTATTACCTTTTGTTTTGTCATAAAACAATTTTTTTCAGCATACAAGCTTATTTGAAATAAAATATAATTTATTAATATTTCAAGAATTAGTAAGAGATTTAAAAAATAAATATATTTACCAAACCAATTCAAATAGTTATGACTATTTGATCAATTATTTATTTCAAATTGTTATAACCTTTTATTCTGTCATAAAACAATTATTTTTGTTCACACAAGTTTATTCAAAATAAAATAATACTAATTTATTAATATTTTGAAAATTCATAACTAAGAGATTTAAAAAATAAATCCCTTTGTTGAACCAATTCAAACAGTTAAGACTATATGAATAATTACCTATTTCAAATAGTTATGACATTTTGTTTTATCATAAGACAATTATTTCAGCTCATACAAGTTTATTTGGAATAAAATAAAACTAATTTGTTAATATTTCAAAGTTTTATAAGTAAGAGATTTAAAAAAAATAATTCTATTTAACAAACTAATTCAAATAATTATAACTATTTGCCCAATTATCTATTTTAGATCATTAATACTTTTTGTTTTGTCATAAAATAATTGTTTTTGTTCATATAAGTTTGTTAAAAATAAAATAAAACTAATTTATTAATATTTAGAAATTAATCATTAAGAGATTTAAAAAGTAAATCTGTTTACCAAATCATTTCTAATAGTTTTGACTACTAGAATAATTATCTATTTCAAATTGTTATAACATTTTCTTTTATCATCAAACAATTGGTTTTGTTCATATTATTTTATTCAAAATAAAATAATACTAATTTAATAATATTCCAAAACTTAATAACCAAGAAAATTAAAAAATAAATCTAATTGCCGAACCGGTTCAAATAGTTAAGACTATATGAAATATTATCAATTTTAAATCATTATAACCTTTTGTTTTGTTATAAAATAATTTTTTTGTTTGTACAAGCTTATTCGAATTAAAATAATACAAATTTAATAATATTTAAAAATTAATAAGTAAGATATTAAGAAAAATAAATTTGTTTATCAAACCAGTTCATATGGTTAAGACTACTAGAATAATTATCTATTTCAAATCATTTTGACCTTTTGTTTAGTCATAAGAATATTATTTCAGTTCATACAAGCTTATTCAAAATAAATTAATACTAATTTATTAACATTTGAAAAATTAATAAGAAACAGATTTAAAAAAATAAATCTATTTACCAAACAAGTTCAAATAGTTATTACTATTTGAATAATTGTCTACTTAAAATTGTTATGACCTTTTATTTTGTCATAAAACAATTACTTTAGTTAATATAAGCTTATACATAATAAAATAACACAAATTTATTAATATTTCTAAAATTAATAAATAAGGTTATACAAAATAAAATAATACAAATTTATTAACATTTCTAAATTTAATAAATAAGAGATTTAGAAACAAAATTTGTTTACTAAATCAGTTAAAATAATTATGGCCATTTGAACAACTCTCTATTTCAAATCATTATGACCTTTTGTTTTGTTATAAAACAATTGCTTTTGATCATACAAGCTTGTTTTAAACAAAATAATACTAATTTATTAATATTTCAAAAATTAATGATAGATTTAAAAAATAAATCTATTTACCGAATCAGTTCGAATAGTTTGACTATTTGAACAATTATCAATCTCAAATTGTTATGATTTTGTTTTGTCTTAAAATAATTGTTTCTGATCATAGAAGCTTATTTGGTTAAAAATAATACTAATTTAATAATATTTCAAAAATTAATAAGAGATTTAAAAAAATAAATGTGTTTGTCAAACTAGTTCAAGTAGTTAAAACTATTAGAATAATTATTTTTTAAATTGTTTTGACCTTTTTTTAGTCATAAAATATTTGTTTCATATCATACAAGCTCATTTTGAATAAAATAATCCTAATATATTAACATTCAAAAAATTAATAAGCAAGAGATTTGAAAAGATAAATCTGTTTACCAAACAAGCTCAATTAGTTATGACTATTTGAACAATTACTTATTTAAAATCGTTATGACCTTATCTTTTCATAAAACAATTGTTTTAGTTCATAAAAGCTTATCCAAAATAAAATAAAACTAATTTATTAATATTTCAAAAATTACTAAGCAAGAGATTTAAAAAAATAAATATATTTTCTGAACAAATTCAAATAGTTATGATTATTTGAACAATTGTACATTTAAAATCATTATGACCTCTTGTTTTGTCATAAAACAATTGTTTCAGTTCAAATAAGCTTATTTAGAATAAAATAATAATATTAAAAATAAATCTATTTGTTCAAGTAGCTCAAATTTATTTCAAATCGTTATTATCTTTTATTTTGTAATAAAATAATTGTTTTAGTTCATACAAGCTTATTTAAAATAAAATAATACTAATTTATTAGTATTATGAAAATAAGTAAGTGATTTAAAAAATTAATTTGTTTACCAAATTAGTTCAAATAATTATGGCCATGCCAACAATTATCTATTTCAAATTGTTATTTTGGTCATATAACAATTGTTTTGGAACATTCAAGCTTATTCGAAACAAAACAAAACAAATTTATTATTCTTTCATAAATTAATAAGTAAGATTTAAAAAATAAATCTGTTTACTAAACTAGCTTAAATAGTTATAACTATTTGAACAATTGTAAACTTTAAATCATTATAACCTTTTGTTCTATCATAAAACAATTATTTTAGTTCATACAAGCTTATTCGAAATAAAATAATGCTAATATAATAACAGTCCAAAAATTAATAACTAAAATAATTAAAAAATAAATTTATTTAACGAATCAGTTCTAATATTTAAGATTATATGAACAATTATCTATTTTAAATCGTTTCAACCTTTTGTTTTAATGTAAAATAAGTTTTTTTGAATTTATACTAGCTTATTTGGAATAAAATAAAACAAATTTATTAATATTTTAAAAATCAATAAGTAAGAGATTTAGAAAATAATTTTATTTACCAAACCTGTTCTAATAATTATGACTATTTAGCAATTATCTATTTTAAATTGTAATGACCTTTTGTTTTGTCATAAAACATATTTTTGTTCATTTAAGTTTGTTCAGAATAAAGTAAAACTAATCTATTAATATTTCAAAAATTAATAAGAGATTTAAAAAATAAATCTATTTATCAAACTAGTTCAAATAGTTATGACTATTTGAGTAATTATTTATTTCAAATCGTTATGACTTTAAGTTTTGTTATAAAACAATTGTTTCTATTCATACAAGCTTATTCAAATTAAAATAATACTAATTTATTAATATTTCAACAATAATAAGTAAAAATTTAAAAAATAAATATTTTTACCAAACTAGGTCAAATAATCATGATTATTTGAACAATTATCTATTTCAAATCATTATGACCTTCTGTTTTGTCATAAAAGAATTGTTTTAGTTTATATAAGCTTGTTCGAAATAAATTAATAATAATTTATTAATATTCCAAAAATTAATAATAAAGGATTTAAAAAATGAAAATGTTTATTGAACTAGTTTAAATAATTATGATTGTTTGAACATTTATCTATTTGAAATTGCTATAACCTTTTTTTTTGTCATAAAACAATTGGTTTTATTCATGCAAGCATATTATGAATAAAATAATTTAAATTTATTAATATTTCAAAAATTAATTAGTAAAAATTTAAAAAATAAATCTATTTTCTGAATACGTTCAAATAGTTAAGACTATATGAACAATTATCTATTTCAAATCATTATAACCTATTGTTTTGCCATAAGCAAATTGTTTCTGTTCATAAAAGTTTATTCAAAATAAAATAATACTAATTTATTAAAATTTTAAAAAGAACAAGTAAAATATTTATTAAAAACAAATCTATTTACCAAGCGAGTTAAAATAGTTATGAATATTTACATAATTATTTATGTCAAATCATTATGATCTTTTGTTTTGTCACAAAATAATTATTTCTATTCGTACAAGTTTATTCAAAATAAAATAATACTAATTTATTAATATTCTAAAAATTAATAAGTTGGAGATTTAGATAATAAATCTGTTTATCGAACAAATTCAAATAATTATATCCATTTTAACTATTGTATATTTCAAATCGTTGTGATATTTTGTTTTGCCATAAAACAATTATTTTTATTCATACAAACTAAGTCTATTTACTGAGCCAATTCAAATAATTATGACTATTTGAACATTATCTATCTCAAATTGTTATGATCTTTGTTTTGTCATAAAATAATTGTTTCTGTTCATACAAGCTTATTCGATGTTAAATATTACTAAATTAGTAATATTCTAAAAATTAATAAATAAAAGATTTAAAAAATAAATGTGTTTGTTGAACCAGTTCAAATAGTTAATCTTATTAGAACAATTATTTATTTCAAATCATTCTGACCTTTTATTTATTCATAAAATAATTGTTTCAGTTTGTACAAGCTTATTTGAAATAAAATAATACTATTTCTTTAAAATTGAAAAAATTAATGAGCAAAAAATTTAAAAACCAAATCCATTTATTAAACAAGTTCAAATAGTTATGACTATTCGAACAATTATCTATTTCAAATCTTTATGACCTTTTGTTTTATCAAAAATAATTGTTTCAGTTCATAAAGGCTTATCCAAAATAAAATAATATTACTTTATTAAAATTTTGAAAATTAATGAGTTGGAGATTTAAAAAATAAATCAGTTTATTGAATCAATTCAAATAATTATGGCCATTTGAACAATTAGCTATTTTAAATCATTATGAACTTTTGTTTTGTCATAAAACAATTGTTTTTAATCATTACTTATCTATTAATACTTCAAAAATTAATTAGATATTTAAAAAATAAATATATTTATCAAACTAGCTCAAATAGTTATGACTATTTGAGCAATTTTTTATTTCAAATTGTTATGACTTTTGTTCTATTATAAAATAATTGTTTTTGTTCATACAAGCTTATTCGGATTAAAATAATACTAATTTATTAATATTTCAACAATTAATAAGTAAAAAATTTAAAAACAAAATATGTTTATCGAAGTAGATCAAATAGTTATGACTATTTGAGTAATTATCTATTTCAAATCATTATAACCTTTTATTTTGTCATAAAGAAATTATTTTAGTTCTTATAAGCTTATTGAAATAAAATAAGGCAAGTTATTAATATTATGAAAATTAATAATTAAGAGATTTAAAAAATGAATCTATTTGCCGAACAAGTTTTATTAATTATGACTATTTCAACAATTATCTATTTAAAATTACTATAACCTTTTGTTTTGTCATAAAATAAATTTTTTTGTTCGTAGAAGCCTATTTCAAATAAAATAATATAAATTTATTAATAAAAAGATGATTAATAAGTAAAAGGTATAAAATAAATTTGTTTGCCAAACAAGTTCAAATATTTATGACTATTTGAACAATTATTTATTTCAAATTGTTATGACTTATTGTTTTGTCATAAAACAATTGTTTCGTTCATACAAGCTTATATGGATTAAAACAATATTAATTTATTAATATTTTGATAATTAATAAATAAAAGATTTAAAAAATGAATATGATTTTTGAGCAAATTCAATTAGTCATTACTATTTGAATAATTATCTATCTCAAATTATTGTGACCTTTTGTTTTGTAATAAAATAATCATTTTAGTTCATATATTTTAGTTGAAATAAAATAATACTAAATTAATATTTCAAAAATTATTGAGTATGAGAATTAAAAAATGTATCGTTCAATGAAAATGTTCAAATAATTATAACTATCTGAGCAATTATTTATTTCAAAACATTATGATCTTATGTTTTGTCATAAAATAATAGGTTCTAGTCATGCAAGCTTATTTTGAATAAAATAATATAAATTTATTAATATTCCAAAAATTTATAAGTAAAAAGTTAGAAAATAAATATATTTTCTGAACACATTCCAATAGCTTTAACTATTTGAACATATATTTATTTCAAATTGTTATGACCTTTTGTTTGTCTAAACTAATTGTTTCTATTCATAAAAGCTTATTCGGAATAAAATAATACTAATTTATTAAAATTTCAAAATTAATAAGTAAAAGATTTAAAAAATAAATCTATTTACCAAGTGAGTTCAAGTAGCTATGACTATTGAACAATTATTTATTTCAAATCATTATGATATTTTGTTTTATCAAAAAACAATGTTTCTATTCATACAAGTTTATTTGAAATAAAATAATACTAATTTATTAATATTCTAAATATTAATACGTTGAAGATATAAAAAAAATCTGTTAATCGAATAGTTTAAATAGTCATGTCCATTTGAACTATTATCTATTTCAAATCATTATGACATTTTTTTTATCGTAAAAAGTATTGTTTCTATTCATAAAAAATTATTTAGAATAAAATAATACTAATTTATTAATATTTCAAAAATTAATAAGTGATTTAAAAACTAAATTTGTTTATTGAACTAGTTCAAATAGTTATGACTATTTGAATGATTATCTATCTCAAATCGTTATGACCTTTGTTTTGTCATAAAACAATTACTTTTGTTCATATAAGCTTGTTCGAAGTAAAATATTTCTAAATTAATAATATTTTAAAAATTAATAAGTAATAGATTTAAAAAATAAATGTGTTTATTGAACTAGTTCAAATAGTTAAAACTATTAGAGTAATTATCTATTTCAAATCATTCTGACCTTTTGTTTTGTCATAAAATAAAATTTTCAGTTCATACATACTTATTTGAAATAAAATAATACTAATTTATTAACACTTAAAAATTTAATAAACAAGAAATTTAAAAAAAGAAATCGATTTACTAAACAAGTTCAAATAGTTATGACTATTTGAACAATTATTTATTTAAAATAAATATAACCTTTTTTTATCATAAAATAATTGTTTTAGTTCATAAAAGTTTATCTGAAATAAAATAATATCACTTTATTAATATTTCAAAAATTGATAAGTTAGAGATTTAAAAATAAGTTAGTTTATTGAATCAGTTCAAATAATTATGGCCATTTGAATAATTATCTATTTCAAATCATTATGAATTTTTGTTTTGTGATAAAATAATTTTTTTCATCATACAAGCCTATTTGGAATAAAATAATACAAAATTATTAATATTTCAAAAATTAATAAGTAGGCGATTTAAAAAATAACTCTATTTCCTATTTGAAAAATTATCTATTTCTAATTGTTATAACCTTTTGTTCTATTTCTAAAATAATTGTTTCAAGTCATATAAGCTTATTTAGAATAAAATAATACTAATTTAATAATATTCTAAAAATTAATAACTAAGAGATTTAAAAAAAAAGTCTATTTGCCAAAATAGTTCAAACAGTTAAGACTATATGAATAATTATCTATTTCTAATCGTTATGACTTTCCATTTTGTCACAAAACAACTGTTTCAGTTCATACAAGCTTATTCAAAATAAAAAAATACTAATTTATTAATATTTCAAAAATTAATAAGTGACTTAAAAAGTGAATCAATTTACTAAATTAATTCAAATAATTATGGCTATGTCAACAATTATCTATTTCAAGTTGTTATTGCCTTTTGTTTGGTCATATAACAATTGTATTTGAATGTTCAATCTTATTCGAAATAAAAGAATACTAATTTATTATTCCTTGAAAAATTTATAAGTAAAAGATT
>NW_019168481.1:2012716-2052661 GCF_002303985.1 Durio zibethinus
CTGCTTTCCTTTTCCCCAGTACTGTCTCATCATGAGTACTGTGAGCAGCGCATGAGACATCAATTTCCAAATTGCAATCATTGCAATGATATCTGTGGCCTCGAGAGAGAGTGAAACATTTGTCGCAGATGAAATCGATGACATCGAAGTACAGGGTAAGGGGGTGTTGGGAATGGAAAGAGTGTGAAATCTGAGGAGGCAGTTGCTGTTCAGCACAAGCTGAGTGCAGCCAGAAGTTGCAGGTTTCACAATTATAAGCCCACCGATCAATTTTCTGATTGCATTTATCACAACTTGCGTCTTGATTGTTGTAATGATCAAACAACAAGTAGTGTTTATGTAGGAAAGGTTTGATGTCCATGTCTATTTCTCAAAACAAAGAGATTGCTAGAAAGATAAGAGCAAAGAGGAATTGGGACAACTACAAGGGATGGACGCAATTGAAGGTAATTCTTATGGGTGAGCCAAAGGATATATGCGGGCTGCATGTATAGTAGTCCTTTAATTTATTGAAAGACATAGAATATAATAAAACTTGAGCGTTTTGTCTAGAGTTTAAAATGAAATAATACAACAATTTACACTTGTGCTAGATAATAATAGTAACTGCTTTAAGAGATGTAAGGTCTAGAATTTTTTTTAATTCTTTTTTTTTTTCAAGATTTTGTTCGGGAATTGTTCACTTTTAATTTATATAAAAAATTAACAATAAATTTATCAATTTTATCAATAAATAAAGTTTTTTAAAAATTTTTTTGAGGGTGTTCAAAGAATTTTTTTTTCAAATATTCTTATTTTTTAATTTTTAGTTGTACATAAACACCTTATCTTTACTTCTGCATCCTCCTTTGCTTTTTCATTGACCAATTGTCAAAAAAAAAAAATGTAAGTTATATTACATATATAGAACAACGATTTCTTGAGTGATGGAAACATGTAGGCTATATACTAGTTCTATGCACACCTAGAATATGGGTAAATGTTAATTTATTATTAAGATAAATTTTATAAAGAAAAAAATTAAAAAATGCAATTACTTGAACATTGGAGAAGTAAGAAAAAAGAAATGCACACAGTTATTTAACATTGAGAAAAAAAAAGCTATAATATCGATTAGTTTTAAAATATTTAAAATCAATTCCTAAACTTAAATACCTTAAAACTATTTTTTATTTTATTTTTTAAAATTTTAAATATTTTTAATTGAATTGCTATCACTTGTGACATCAATTCAGTCATGGATTAAAATATTATAAATATAAACACTATAAACTTGATAATGGTAGATTAATAAACTGGGTCTCATCTAGAGATATCCAATATTGAAAATTGGACTCGTTGAATAGAAATTCCTTTCTTTCTCTTACAAAACACAGCGTAGAAGGAAAGAATTTGTGTTCAACGAGTCCAATTTTAATATTGGATATATTATCAATTTTTTTTTTTTGGAAAGAAAGGAAAGGAGAGAATAAAGGAAGGAAATGTTTAAACTTTAGATACATCACATATCATTGTTAATTTGGTGAGCCATATTCAAGAAACATTGCTTTTCCATAAAGCGTAAAATTACTGATAATTAATATTGCTTTAACAATTTTGTATATTTTTTAGATGTTAAACAATTCAATTATCTGTGTTAGGAGCCGTGCTGAGCATCCAGTCTAGCTTGTCTCCACGGCCAATATAAAAAAAATGTGTTTTTAATAAAATTACTAGTAAAAAAATTATAATTATTATCAAGTATTATAAAATTATAAATACAAAAAATTATAATAATAATCAAGTATTATATTTATATATAAAAAATCATTGAATAATTAAACAAATAAATTAAAATATAACTAGACAAATTTAACATAAAATTAAATCAAATTCACACATAATAAAACTTAAACTTAAGATTTCAAAATTATAAGATGTCTTCTTTATCACTAAAATAAGGAAAATATATGTTTATATATATTTATTTATTTATGTAAACCTATTTTTTTTATAAAAACAAGTCATAATTGTGGATAAAAAAATATAAATATTAAAAATTAAATCTAAAATATAATGAATAATAATTCTTAAAATAATTATATGAATCAATTAAGCTAAATTAATTGAATTCATTATTTATGTTTTATTGAATTCTATTTTTTAAGTCATCCACTTGTGAATTTTATAATATTTAATTGTAATTTTATTACTGTAATCTAGCTGGTATGTGGCAGCACGATTTTTTTATCACTTGGTTTCTCAAAATTAACGTTGTTGTCCACCGGTTAATGTTATTAGTTACAGAAAATGACAAATTATAATGTTATATATAATAAGTTTTTGTAAGGAGAGTTTTTACGATGTTGTCTAAAATTATTCTAGTAAGTAAAATTTTTTTGTCAATAAATAAATATTTTTACTAAAATTTAAAAAATATATTAATTATTGACTATATAATTTACTAAAAATAATATTATAAATAAATTTCAATTAATAATGTCATAACGTCTAGATCCGGGATCTATCGCTAGACATTGACTTAAGGGAGTCGCCACCAATCTTTTTTATCTAGGTGTGATTGGCCACCTAAGGAATCTGTCCTTTTAGGAACACCTAAGTTTAAGGGTCCCTAAAAGAATAGGTTCAGGTCTACTAACCAGAACAGAGTTCGGGAGTTCGGTTACGTGTGAGGAAGGTTATAGCACCCCCACAACGCCCATCAAAAGATGGTACCAGCTTAAATTTGTGTTATCCGAAAGCCTTAAAATTTTACCAAGTAATTAATTATTGGAAATTTTTCTCAATTGACTCTAATACTTTTAGCAGAAAATTGAGAAAATTCCCTCACCTCAAGAGTATGGCAAGAAAAACTACTGTTTCACTTACGAGGCTCCGTACGTCGGATTATTTAAAGAAAAAAACAAAATCAAAATTAAGATAGAAAGGAAGGAAAGAATGATTTTTTTTGTAGGAAAAATTGATACTTTCAACTTTTCCCCAAAAATATTTTTTTTGGAAATTTATTTTTCTTTTAAGGAAAATTGATACTTTCAACTTTTCCCTAAAAATATTTTTTTGGAAATTTATTCTTAAAGAAAATTGATACTTTCAACTTTTCCCCAAAAATGTTTTTTTGAAATTTTATTTTTAAGGAAAATTGATACTTTCAACTTTTTCCTAAAAATCTTTTTTTTTTGAAATTTTGTTTTTAAGGAAAATTGATACTTTCAACTTTTCCCCAAAAATGTTTTTTTGAAATTTTATTTTTAAGGAAAATTGATACTTTCAACTTTTCCCTAAAAATATTTTTTTTGGAACTTTTGATTTTTTATTTAAAGAAAAATAGAATAATAAAATAAATAAAAAAGAAAAGTAAAACAAAAATAAAAATAAAATAAAGATAAAAAGAATATTAAATAAACCTAATCTAATAAATAAAAATAATAATAAATAAAAAAACAAATAAAAAAATTCAAAAAAAAAAAAAAACTGGAGCCGCTCGGCTATCGGCTCGGCTCAAGGAAGAAAAAACGGCTCAGGGGAGCGGCTTGGAGGTTCGGCTCGGCTTGGAGGAGGGCTGGCACGCGCCGGTCAGAAAGCGGGTCGACGCCCGGGTCGGTCGGGTTCGGCAAAATGCGCGGATCCTCTGGGTTACTTAAGGCCAAAACGACGTCGTTTTGGGAGGGTATAAAAGGCAATCCCCTTCGTTTTTTCGGCAGAACGCTCCTCCCTCTCTCTCTCTTCTTCCCTTTTTCTCTCCCTTCTCTCTAAAACCGAAGAACACCGGTGCCGGATTCTGGAAAATATCGCCGGAATCTGGAAATTTCGTCGGAAGTTGGCCGGAAGATTGCCGGTTTCTGGGATTCTTCGTCGGAAACTGGGCTGGTCGCCGAAAACTTCAATGTTCGCCGGAATTGTTGCCGGAAAATTCAAATTTCGCCGGAATTTTCGCCGGAATCTGGAAATTTCTGGGAAATTTCCAGAAAAATTTTTCGCCAAAAATTTCTAAAAAATTTTTCCTACTCCCAGAACACTCCTAAACTTTTCCTAGCTTCCTAATAACACCTCCTTTTCTCTCAAATCAGTAGCTTTGCTTACTGTTTTCTGTGTGTTTTCATTATGTTCCAGGAGGTGCTTTATATAGGGATTGATCAGGAGTTTTTGATCAATCCCAATTCCCCTTTGGACGGGAATTCAATCTTTGAATCCAGTCTGGACTCTTCTGATTGAATTCCCACTCCCAGTGGGATTCTTCAACTTTCAATCCTAGCCCTCCAAAATAAAAATCAAAAATAAAAAAAAAACTAGATAATTAGAGAAGATAAATCAGCAGATATTATAGGATAAATAATAATAATAAAAAATATATCAGATATATAATTAGATAAGTAAAAATACAAAAATGAATAAAATAAAAAGATAAAATATATATATATACATAAATAATAAAATACACATAAATATTAACAAAAATAAATAAATAAATATATACATATATTAATACATAATAATAATAATAAATAATACAATACATAAAATACAAAAGAAGAAGAAAAGAGAAAAAAAAATACAAGATAAAATTGAATTGGGCTTACCCATTTGGGCCAGGCCCAATTGATCTGGGCCGGACCCAATTGGGTGTCTACAAATAAAATGAAATATAATAAAGAGATGTAGGCACCAAATCCTCCAAAGCCTTTTTCTTTAAAAATTTGGTAATTAAGGTCGCTAAAACGTCAATTAACGTTAAACATTGACTTTGCTCATCTTTTCTGCCTCAATCAAAAGGGTGAAAATGTGGGCAAGGCTACCATTTCATTAATATTATTGCTACCATAAATTAACAAGGTGTTGTCATGAATTAATCATATTGAGACTTTCTTTTTACTAGAACTAATAAAACTCCATTTAGTTATCATTTTTATTTTTAATAAAAAATAAAGAACAGAAATAGAAAATAAACTAAAAAAAATTCTCGTCAATTAAACAAAGTGTAAGAGATTCTGTATATAATAAGTGAAATTATTTCTTACACATTTTTCACTTTATTTTCTAGTCTTTACTGTTTATGGAATGCTTTATATGATTTATTTCCACCAGTCTTATAATTTGTATTTGTGGAAACTGATAGCATTGAGGTCCTGAACAAGTTGTGCTCTGATCTATTGGGTTATTTTTTCCTATTTTATAAGAGAAAAACTGTTCTGATTCTTTATTGGAAGATTGAAAATTCTAAACCCTCCAAGTACATTGTCTATAGAATGTATTATAAGCTCTTGTTCAGTATTTAATGTAGAATCTGTTATTGTTATACCATCTTTGTGTTGGGCTAAAAGCTTCAAATCCAATCACATTAGCGGAAGTGAAATCAAACAATAAATCAAACATACAAAAGACAACAATTTAAGGTGGTTCGGCTCAATCAACCTATATCCACGGATGAGAAACAAGATCCATTAGTTGTAGAAAATTACAAACATACATCAAATCATCAACCTCACTCAACAATCGATACTCATAAAACACTCTCAATCTTCTCTAGTCCTATGAAGTATTCTCAACCTAAATAAACACAAACCCAAACCCTTGTGCACCCTTTCAATATAACCAAACACATGCTCCCATACATCATACCTATGTGAACTCTCTCAATCTCCTTTAGTCCACTCACAAACAAACATACGCACCACTTGTTGGGGAACACCACAGCTCTGATACCATTTGTTAGGCTAAAAGACTCCAATCCAATTACATTAGCGGAAGCGAAATCAAACACACAAGAGAAGATGATTGTGAGACTTTTATTGCAGGTGGAGCCAAGCATGTCTAGCATAAAGATAGATGATTGATGGAATTTGAGTGAAGGTGGAGATTGTTGGGAATATTGACTCAAATCCCATAAGAGATTTGTTAGATATTGCTTGATGGACAAGAAGACTTGCAAAGGAAGAATTCTAAAAGAAAGATGATTCTTAATAGGTAAGTTTGACTTGCAAGAAAAGAATTCTAAAAGGAAAAGAATTCTTAATAGGCAAGTTTGACTTACAAGAGAAGAATTCTAAGAGGAAAGGGATTTTTAATGGGCAAGTTTGTATGGTTATAAATAGGTGAAGTCTCTACAGGGTTAAATATGAGAAAAAGATGTAAGAGAGTTGTAGAGTTTTGTGGGATAGACATCCCATAGGAGTATTGGGGCTCTACGTCTTATGGGTGTGTATGTTTGTTTGTGAGTGGATTAGAGGAAATTGAGAGGGTCCACATAGGTATGATGTATGGGAGCATATGGGTATGTGTTTGGTTATATTGAAAGGGTGCACAAATCTCTTATGGGATTTGAGTCAATATTCTCAACAATCTCCACCTTGACTCAAATTTCATCAATCATCTATTTTCATGCTAGACATGCTTGGCTCCACCTACAATAAAAATCTCACAATAATCTTCTCTTATGTGTTTGATTTATTATTTGATTTTGCTTCCGCTGATGTGATTAGATTGGAGGCTTTTAGCCCAACACTTTGATGTGATTTGATTCGAGTTAAGTAGTAAGGAGAGAGTTAGAGGTAGGCTGAAAATTGCGTTGGCAGTGGTAATAAGAAAAAAAAAGTGCATATTCACTTGTTTTAGAAATGGATTCATGCATGAATGCACTATATAGAGTTGTCTAGCTGCAGCACGATAAAAGTTTTTGATTCATAGAATTTCACTACATAATTTTCTTTGAATTCGATTGCTGTAGGATATAAATGTTAGTAAGTCTTGTATTGTTATAAATATATTTAGAATGAGTTCTCTTACTATATTCAATCATGTTTTTCACCGCATAACCAGTTTTAATTCAATGTTTCAATTGCAAAAGAAAATGTAAAAGCAAAGTGGATCATGATTCCGACGGAATGATTCATTGGAATTGAAGAATCTGCAAAGCATTTTTAATATGAGCACTTTTAGCCTCTTATGGGAATTTAATGTGTTGTAGAACACCATATGTCATGATAGAAAGAACTTATTTTCCCTCCTTTTTAGTTTTTAATTTTTCGTTCGATTATATTAAGATTCTACTCTTTTTTTTTTTTGGTATCAGAAATGGCATTGAAAGCATCCAAAAAATATGTGAAGGAGATATTAGAACTATTCAAACAAGGTACACCGGAACTTGTTCTTACTGGGAATGCCAGAACAGGGAAAATATATATGTCAAGAGCAATAAGCGAGTCTGCAATCAAGGAAGGCTACTGCTATAGGACTACAAAATTTTTGACTTTCAAATAAAAATTATATATGGAATACAAAATTTTGAAACAAAATTGATGATGCACATAACATGCTTATAAAAATTAATTAAAACAAATCATTGTCACGAATGCATGACCGAAAATTAAATAGCAAAAGTATCATACTTCATGGAAAGTTTCCAATAATTAAATGGAGGAAATCATTTTACTTGGAATTAGTTGTTTGTTTCCGGAGAAAAAAAAACCAGGTGATTTTATAAAATTTACAGGAAAAACTTTTTCTTTTTTCAAATTAAATTTACAAGAAAACTTAAGTCCTTATTATTACTTAGAATCCTAATAAAATTGCCTCACATACATGCCATGCCATTACCAAGGGCCATATAAATGTAACATATATTGTAATTTCCAAGCATACCGTCCAAAAAGCCTATTAATCTCTTTGGTATATAATATTAGTTCGATGGACTTATATATAAAACCACCTTTTATGCTATATTTCTTTTCAAATAATATATATATATATATTTATATGTATATATAGAAGAATAAAAAGAACTCATCAAAGAAATCTATTAATTATGTGATTCAATAAATATATTGATTATGTATATATATGGAAGAGAAAATTATTTACTTTCAGACCTTAAATTTGTACATTTCAATAAATATATATTGATTTTGTATATATATTGATTATGAATCCTTTCATCATCATCATCATCATCATCATCATCGATTTAGTTATTCTTCTTAACCAGTTTTTGTGTCTTTGCATATATATGCTACGTATAAAGATTGCATTTCATAATTTTATCTTAAGTTGAAATAATTTGACTAGAATTGGTTTTTAATAAAGAGAAACTTCTTCAAAGAGTACTAAAGCTTAAGTCAAATGAAGAGAATTTAATTAGTAATTAAAATTACATGGCAAAGCCAGGGTTCTTATAGAATAAGCTTACTTACAAATATTCAAAGCCTTTCATGGAATGTTTCTTAGAAAGGCTTTAGCATTTCTTTCAAGACCTCATCTTCCGCTTGAGAATCTCTCGTAATTTGTCAGCCTTCTCTTTCTCTTTCCTTGGACGAGGCACCAAATATTTAGATATCTCTTCAGGCGGTTCAACCTTAATAAAAGTAAATAGCAGCAAAAAATGCTTCTTTAATTTCAAAATAATGATGTAACAATTTTATAATATAATGAAATATATAGAGCCATGAAAATTGAATTCAACAAACTAAATAAAATTGGCTTGTTATTTAACGAAAGTTAGTAATATATATCATTTCAAGGTTTTCTATATATGAAGATTATTGCTTACTTCTAATTAATTAACTAGTATTCGAATAGTTCCACGTACCACTAAATTCACACAATTAATAATCGCAATATAGGTGCCATTCTTTGCAGTAATAAACATCATGCTCTGGATTTTCTTCTGTTTCACAATATCACAATAGTATATTCCAGAATGTCTTCCCACAACAGAGTTTGAAGTGTGATGAGTAAATGACCATATGTTTGATGATATATGGTAGGCTGAATCACATTCAAGATGTATGTGAATTCACATTTCATGACAGCCCAAAAAAGGTGTTGTTACAATCTTTCGCGACATTCAGCACATGGAGGAGATCTTTTAACGAAAATGCTTTTCCCCAAATGTAGAAGATGTTGAACATGGCAATTGTGCTTTATCATACGAGTTTGGTACTTAGCGCATGAATAGTGCATGTACAAATTGCATTCATAACAACCGAACATGATGCAATCAATTCTGTCGTGACAAGCCTTGCATGTAGGATTATCCATCACAGTCCTGAGTGGAAATGGGAGAAGAGGATGTTGTGGGTGAAATGGACTCTCAACTTCTATCAGCATGTCCTTAAGATAGGATTCATGAATAAAGAATTCACAAACAAGACAAGTATAAACTAGATCATGCAGGTCTTGTCTACATGCTATGGAAGACTGATGAATCTCCGTTTGCAATCTATTAATCCTGCAACGAGTTAGCTGATGATTGTGGCTGAAATGGTAGACTGAGATTTGAATTTCCTTCCCTTTAAGGGCCTCATGTTTAGCAAGATCGTCATTTAAAGTAGCGCATTTGATATCAAGACTGAACAAACATAGGCTACAGTTGTAAGATAAACCGCAACAGAGTTTTCCACATCCGTTACATATAAATATAGCCTCTAGATCATTGAGTGTCGGCGGCTGAGGATGAAAAGCATCTTTTTGTATTTCATAACCAACAAAAGGAAGCCTGTTACACATTTTATAAAATATAATCAATTAATCAATATATTATACACATAAATACGAATTTAAAAAATATAAATAGTATTACCTATTAATTTTGTCCTTTATTAATGATCTTTTATTAAATTAAAATATTGATAAATTTTTGTTATTATTAGCTTGACTCATTGTTGCTAGATAATGTTCGATTTTTAGGTTATTCAGGGACAATATTTTTAGCAAGAGTTCACAATAAAAAACAAGTCACAATTAGAGTTGGCAACGGGTCAGGTCGAGACGGGTTTTTGCTCACTCCGAACTCGATCGGATTTTGTATCCATCAAATCTAAACTCGAACCGTCCCAATTTTTTTAAAATTTTTTAATACCCGACCCGACCCTGATATTGTGTAAATCGTACATGATCCGATTTGACCTGAAATTAATAAAATATTATTTTTTAAAATATAAAATATTATTTTTAAATATAAATATTTAAATACATAATTATATAAATATATATAAATAAAAAAATTAAATAAATAATTAAAAAAATAATTTTTATATAAATATGGGGTTGGGTCGGATTTGCCTAAAACCCGAACCTGACCTGAAACCTGATTTTCAAAAAAAAAATCGACTCTAGAGGGTTGGGTCGGGTTGAAACCCGTCGAGGACGGGTTGGGTTGCTGATCCTAGCCATAATTACAGGGAAAGCCAGCACATAACTTCATCATCAATCGCAATTCCACAATAAACACAACCACAATACATAAGCAATAGGAATTAGAAATTCAGTAGGTTCTTACGCACGTTAGTGATCAAGGTGAAAAATTTTTTTCATTAATTGTCAACTAGCAAAATGTATGCTGTCATCCATTTCATACATTTTAATTTTTTATTTTGTTAATGTATATAAAATATTTGAATGTTATTATACTAATTATTAAACTTTGTATTAATTAGATGTATATTTAAATGTGAATAAAGTTAATATAAATTTCAGTTTCTGAATTTAAACTCTTTAATGAAAATAAAATTTATTAAAAGAATATAGAAAAAAAATACATTTTTACATAATGACGGCGTTTGCGTTCGTCGTGGGTCGCTAAATGAATAATTTAGTGACGTTTGTAGCATAAAACGTCACTATAAGTAGCGGCACTCTTACCAGCAAATGTCGCTTGTTAAGTAGCATTTTTCTCATAAAAATGCCATTAAAGCAACGGTATTTTTATCATAAAAATGTCAATGAATTAACGACGACTAAAAGATATAAACGCCGCTAATACAAAGGCGTTTTCAGATTCAAATGCCTTTAAAGTAAAGGCATTTTCAGTTATAAACGTTACCAAAGCAACTACCTTTTTTCTCATAAAAACGTCACTAATTTAACGACATCTCAAAGATAGAAATGCCGCTAAAATGACAGTGTTTTAGATATAAACACCGCTAACATTATGGTATTTTTTCTAAAAAGCCATTATTTATCACGACGCGTGAATAGCCGACACTCTGCGTGACATTTTTTGCAAACGCCGCAAATCTTTTTGTGATGTTTATAAACATCGTTAAACGTTAAAAAAAATATCATTAAAAACCAAAACCCCTGTAATGAGTACACATGTAATGAGTACACAAGCATGCTTTGGCATAAGGTTCTTAGAGTTTCAGTTTAGGTAACTTAAAAGGTTTTAGGTTTTAAAATTGGATCAAAAAGATTAAGTCAAGGGCAAGAGCATATTTTGGTCTTAGGGGATTTGGTCGGCAACGAAAGGCTTTATCAGTAGTAGAAGATTTTAGTTTTCGCTTTTAAATCTAAGGTTTTCTTGACTTTTTTTTTGTAAAAACTAATTGGATAGGAAGGAAAAGGGAATCAAGTAGATTTTTTTGGGGTGAAATTTGGTGACAATTCGGTGCCAATGGACGATGGATGAAAGTGGATTAAGGCAGCTGCAACGGAAGAGGTTGGTTGGATTCTGAGTAATCTACTATAGATATGATAACGGTTCAAATCAGATTCAGTTCGTTTTTTAAATAATATATAAAATTATAAATTTTTAAAATTTGATTTGAATTAAAACCAAATTTTTATACAATTTGATCCTATTCAAATTGAATTTTATTGATTTAGTTTGGTTTATCGGTTTTTAAAATATTTTTGTTTTTATATATTATTTTAATATGATTTTTAATATATTTAAATAGATTTAAATATAAAATAATTATCTTATTTTATAAAAATTTAAAAAATATATAAAAACTAATAAAAATAATAATTTTGTTCAGTTCGATTTTTACAAAGTTTTTTTATTTTTAATTTAATATTAGAAATTAATCCAAACAATAAAAGAACAAAAATTGATCAGAAATGAATCGAATATTATAATTTTGAATTGATTTTTTATTTTTTTGATTTTTTTTTGCCTTTAGTCTAGTATTTTTCTTGGATGCTGTTGAATTTATGGAGAGAAGTTGAAAAAATAAGACAAGAGAGAGAAGATGGAAGAATAAAAAATATTTGGCTATTTAAGTGAGTTTGAAGCGCTACCATTTTGAGACAGAAAGAAAGAGGCTTGTCTAGGGCCTAATCCGAGTTTCTGGCTCGTGCTCCCACCTGCAAACACCTGCCTTGTATATATATTTTCAAATATTTTTAGTTTTAATTTTATTTTATTTTCTTTAAGCTTTTATTAATTTCTTGTTATCTTATTTATTTCAATTTTTTCTTTTACTTATCTATTTGTTTTAAATGTTTAGATTTTTGAATTAGGAATGTGTTTTAATTATTTGATAAGTAGATAAAAAGTATTTATATGATAAATTAAGTAAATTCTATTCTCATAATGTTATTTATAAAAAATTTTAAGAATAAATGAAAATTATTTTGATGATGGAATTCTAAAAAATCATTATTGGTTAATTTTTAAGAATTTTTCATGTGAGATTTTTTTTTTTTAAATTTAACTCGATTGACAAAAAGTTTATAATAAAAATTTCAAAAAATTTTGATATTTATTTTCAAATAAAAATAAATAAAATAAAATTTTAAAATACACAAAAATTTCACAAATTATAGAATTCTTAAAATACAAGATTGGTTGATTTTCTAAGAAATTTATAAGTGAGAGATTTTAAAAAAATAGACAAATAAATGAAAATTTTAGATAAAAATTTCCTTGAGAATAATTTATATTTATTTTTAAGAAAAAGAATAAAATTAGAAAATTAGAATAATGGAAATTGAAGAATTAAACAACAAACCTTTTTTCCAAAAAACATTAAAATAAATCTAAGGATGAAACTTTTTAAAAAAATAATTGAGATTTTTTAATATTTTTGAATTGAAAAGAAGTTTTTTTAAAAAAATTTCAAATAGAAGGAGAAAAACCTAAAAATTCTTTGTAATATTTTAATAATAAATTAAAAATAAAAAATCATTTTAATCAAGATAATTTTTAGAATAATTTAAAATTAATTAATACTATTTTATGATGGATGTTGTAGGGGTGTTAAAACATTTATTATATGTAATCGAATTCTCAAACTTAATTTTAATAAATAGATCAATCATATTCTTTTAAGTACTTTTAGTTAACTTAAGACATCTTTAAAAAAATAGAGTTGTTTGGTGACAAATCACAGTTAAATAAAAAAAATAGTGATAACTTTTAAATTTATATCTAACAATCAAGTTGTCGAACTTTTAAGTTATGACATATGGTAACTTTTTTTTGAATTTGTTGATTGGTTAGTGTTTAATGTTTCTATTAGAAGATGAAATAAATTTTGGTTTTTTTGGTAAACCCTTACATTTGATCTTAAGTTAAGTATCAATGAAATTTGATTATGGGAGTTAACTATTCCGTAAATTGAGACTAACCTTTTCATCGTGCACCAATATCCCCTCCAATTCCATCCTTTTGTTAGCAATCTCTGCTTTGTCAAAATTCCTTCCTGTTCGTTGATTCGAAAACATTTCTTCTGTAGGTTCAACCTAATAATAGAGTAAGCACAAAGTTTAATTTTCATGGTTTCATCCAAATTCAACGAGGAAAAAAAATTGTTATAATACACTCAACATTAATTTGCTCATACAATTAATTAAAGGACTATAATTTATTTGCTCGTGTCTTACCTCAGGAAGGACACAATCAATAGGTGCAATATAAGTGCATTCTTTGCAAAAATAAACATGATGTTCTGCATTCCTTTCTGTCTCGCACATATCACAGTAATAATCTCCCGAATCATCTTCAACAAAAAGATTTTTAAGCACAAGTGGATGCAAGTGACGTTTGTGTTTAACAATTAGAGGTAGTTGAATACACTCAACATCTATATAGAAATCACACTTTATGCAGCCGAAGAAAGAATCATCGCAATCTTTATAACAAGCATCACAAGATATATTACTGATAATGCTCTTCCCCAAATGTAGACGATGGTGAGGATGGCAATTGTGCTTTATAGCCCGAGTTCGGTACTTAGCACATGAAACGTGCATGTTAACATCACATTGATTACAGTAGAAGCTGATGCCCTTAACTTCTTCCTTACAAGCACTGCATCTGTGAGAAGAACCCTTATGGATCAGTCGAGGGAGAAGAATATGTTGTGGGTGAAATGGACCTTGAAGTACTTGTCTTGGCATGTCATTTACACATGATTCATGAATGACAAATCGACAAGGAATGCAGGTATAGATTAGAATATCATGGAGTTTCTGTTTGCATGCCATGCATTTGGGCTTTTCTAGCTTCCATAGATACTTAAAAATTTCTTTACCCAACACCGTCTTCAACAAAGAAAACTTGCAGCGGGTCAGTTGATGATTGTGGTTGAAATGATGAATTGTGGTTTTAATTCGCCTCCCTTCCTGTAAGGCCTCGTGGTTAGCTAGCTCACAATCATTAGAAATAGTGACAGCGCATCTGAAATCAAGGTTGAATGTACAATTCATGCAACTGTAACTGAATGAAAATGCCCGCCATATTGCACATCGGTCACACACAATCACGTTGCCCAGAGTGAATCTTAGCGGGTGGGGGTGAAAAGCATCTCTTTGCATTTGAGGGGGCAATTCAGCACATGATTTGTGCATATCAAACATGTTACATTTTTCACAAACATATGCTGGACCGCAAATGATATCCCGGCACCCAAAGCAACTCATAGTATTGTTCTCCTTACCCACCTCTATAAAGGTCAAGTTGTGGTTGTGAAGAAAATGTTTGAACTCCATGTTATGTTTATAGGACACAAAAAAAGGTAGAACAATGAAAGAGTGAGGGCATTAATTGCAAGTTGAAGAGTTCTTGAAAAAAGAAAATTTACTGTTTTTAACCTCTTTTCATTGACTTTGTCCAATTGCCAAAAAAATGCAAGTTATATTACATATATAGAACAACAATTTCTTGAGTGTTTTTCAATTTTTGGATATTCATGAATGCCTTATCTTTGCTACTGTATCTTTCATTGACCTTGTCCAATTTGCCAAAAAAGACAAATGTAAGTTATATTACATATATAGAACAACGATTTCTTCAGTGATGGAAGCACATAGGCTATATACTACTTCTATGCACGCCTAGAATACGGGTAAATGATAATTTATTATTAAGATAAAATTTATAAAGAAGAAAATAAAAAATGCAATTATATATCTGAACATCGGAGAAGAAAAAAGAAGTGTATACACAGTTATTTAACATTCAGAAAGAAATAGCAATAATATCGATTAGTTTTAAAATATTTAAATCAATTTTTAAACTTAAATACCTTAAAATATTAAATATTTTTAATTTAATTGCTGTCACTTGTGACGTCAATTCAGTCAAGGATAAAAATAGTATAGATATAAACACTATAAACTTGATAACGTTAGATTAATAAACTGGAGTGTCATCTAGAGATCATGAAAGAGGACAATAGTATGTTTGGTAGGAACAAGGGAAAATATAAAAAAAAAAAATGTGAGGAAAAAGAAAGAAAAGAGGAAGAAAAATTATTTTTTCATTGTGTTTGGTATAAAGGATTGAAAATAAAGAGAATAAAATAGGCTAAGAGTAAAGTTATAAATAAAATTAATAATTTAAATTTAGTTCTTTCTTTTTACATTTGAAAAAAAAAAATAGATTTTAAGAAAAAAATGTAAATTCATTCATTTTTTTTTATCTTTTTATTTTTCACGTACAGAATAGAAGGAAATTTTTTTTTTTCATTTTTTTTTCATCTTTTTCTCTTACAAAATACAGCATAGAAGAAAAGAATTTGTGTTCAACAACTCAGTTTTCAATATTGGATATTTTATCAATTTTTTTTAAAAGAAAAGGAAAAGGAGAGAATAAAGGAAGGAAATGTTTAAACTTTAATTTGGTGAATCGTCAAGAAATATTGCTTTTCCCTAAAGCATAAAATTGTTTAATAATTAAATATTGCTTTAACGATTTTGTAGATCTTTTAGCCGTTAAACCATTCAAAGATCTGTGTTGGAAAGCCATAGTGATCACAAGGAAAGGAATTTGTGTTCAACAACTCAGTTTTCATTTCAATATATTGAATATCTTATTATTTTTATTATTTAAAAAAAAAAAAGAAAAGAAAAGAGAGAGAATAAAGGAGGGAAATGTTTAAACTTGAGATGTATCATTGTTAATTAGGTGACTCATATTCAAGGAACGTTGCTTTTCCTTAAAACATAAAAATTATTAATAATTAATATTGCTTTAATAATTTTGCATATCTTTTAGACGTTAAATAATTCAATTATCTATCTGGGAGCTATGCTCTGAGCATCTACGTCTAACTTGCCTCGACGGCCAATATAAAAAAAAAAGTTCTTATTAAAATTTTTTATGAAATTATAAATAGAAGAAAAATTATAATTATAATAAAGTATTATAAAATTATAAATATAAAAAAAAGTTACAATAATAATCAAATATTACATTTATATATAAAAAATCATTGAATAATCAAATAAATAAATTAAAATATAATTAAACAAATTTAACAAAAAGTTAAACTAAATCCTTGTATAATGAAATTTAAATTTAAAATCTCATAATTGTAAGACTTTCTCTTCACCATTAAAATAAGGAATATATGTATGTGTGTGTGTGTGTGTATATATATATATAAATCTAATCTAATCTAATATAACCCTATTTTTTTTATAAAGAGAGTTATAATTTGCAAATAAAAAAAATTATAGGTGTTGAAATTTGAATTTAAAAGCTAATAAATGATAATTTTCAAAATAATTATATAAATAAATTGAACTAAACTAATTGAATTCATAAATTTATGTTTTATTGAATTCTATTTTTTTATGTTATTCACTTGTGGATTTTATAATATTTAATTATAATTTATTACTATAATCTAGTTGGTATGTGGACTTGGTTTCTCAAAATTAACGTTGTTGTTCACCAGTTAATGTTATTAGTTAAAGAAAATGACAAGTTATATATAATAAGATTTTGTAAGGAGTGTTTTTACGTAATAAGTAAAATATTTTTGGCTAATAAGTAAATATTTTTATTAAATTTAAAATTATATATTAATTATTGACAATTGAATTTAATAAAGATATTATTATAGATAAAATTTCAATTAATGAAATGAAATACAATAAAGAGATGTAGGCACCAAATCCTCCAATGCTTTATTTTTTAAAAAATTGGTAATTAGGGTTGCTAAAAAGTCAATTAATGTTAAACATTGACTTTGCTCATCTTTTCTGCCTCAATCAAAACAGTGAAATTGTGGGCAAGGCTACCATTTCATTATTATTGCTACCATAAATTAATAAGGGTGTTTTCATGAATTAATCAAATTGAGACTTTCTTTTTACTAGAACTAATAAACCTCAATTTAGTTGTTATTTTTATTTTTAATAAAAAAAATAAAGAACAGAAATAGAAAATAAACTAAAAAAAAAAATTCTCGTCAATTAAACAAAGTCTAAGAGATTCTGCTTATAATAAGTGAAATTATTTCTCTCACATTTTTTGGCAGGTGGTAGAATATGCTTGTTGCTTTTCATTTTATTTTTTTTAAGATTTAAATAATTTATTCAAATTTATTTGATTTAGGTACTCTAAATAGGACAAAAGAAGTGATAAGATAAGTATTTAACCACTATTTGATGTATAATATATATTACAAGCAGAACTTAAAAATCATTTTCCCATTTAACTATTCAAGAATATAGATGTTTATTAATGTCTTATATTGTGAACATTTTGTGGGAGGAACAATTTGCTCAAACAAATCAAATTATAGCAACTTTATTTAAATCATTACTTTATTTGCCAAATATCATACCCATGTATACAAAAGGGGAATAGATAAGGTACTTCAATCTTACATCGAATATGAAAGGGGGGTTACTAAGATATAAAAGGGTTCACATCATCTTTTTCTTGTGAAATGCCTTTTATGAGATAAAATCGTGAGGCCATAGGGATCAGAGCGAACAATATCTCATAATAG
This sequence comes from Durio zibethinus, assembly GCF_002303985.1. The sequence goes on from NW_019168481.1 coordinate 2,030,677, forward strand.
GTAGGCTAATCTGAGATGTCGAATGAGTGCATACTCAGGTTTTAAAATCACATGAGCTTGGAGGTTAAGTCTCGGCTCGTGAAAAGTGGTATCAGAACAAGCCCTGGATCGTTTGACCAACGCCAAGCACCTCAAGAGAGGTAGACAAAGTGGTCAGCCTCCGTAACGAGGGCGTCACAAGGTTGGGTGGGGAAAAATGTCATGCAAAGCTCTCCAATAGGGAGTAAGCAGGGTATTCCAATCCTACATCGGACATAAAAGAACGGTCACTAAAGTATAAAAGTGTTTACATCACATCTTCTTTGTGAAACACATTTTATGGGATAAAATTGTGAGATCAGAGAGATCAGAATAAACAATAACTCACAAGAATATGAACCGTAACATATAAATTGGTCTGTAATGTCGGATGAGTGCATATTCGAGTACTGAAACCACACAAACCTGAAAGTTGAGTCTCGGCCTATGACAATGACACTTATTTAGTATTATTACTCCATGTTCAAGGAAAATAATATTTTGTTTTTGGTCAACTCCAAATTTCCAACAAGACATCTCAGGTTTTTTCCCCCCTAAGTCTTCATGTTTTTGTACTTGCTTTCCATTTTTGCTGTTCTTATTAGATTTCTATTCCTCAACCATTTTTTTCCTTTATTTTCTAGTCTTTACTGTTTATGGAATGCTTTATATGATTATTTCCAACGGTCTTATAATTTTTATTTGTGGAAATTGGTTGCATTAAGGTAGAGAACAAGCTGTGCTATGATCTTGCGTTTTTTTTTTTTTCTCCTTTTTTATAAGAGAAAAAGTGTTCTGATTCTTTATTGGAAGATTGAAAATTCTAAACCATCCAAGCATATTGTCTATTAAATGTATTATAAGCTATTGTTCTGTCTTTAACGTAGAATTTGTTGTTGTTATACCGTCTTTGGAGTTTTTTTTTTTTTTCCTTTCTGCTTCTGGTAATAATTTTCGTGATTATTAATAATCATTTTCTTGAATATATTGTCCATAGAATGTATTAGTAATATCAAACATGATGATATTTAATTCATAAAAATTAATAATTATCAATCAAATAAAATAATTTCAAATAGAGATAAGATAACTTTGATAACAAAATCATTTCGATAATTATATTACCAAGATAATATTGAAAATGATAGCTAATGTTACCTTAAAAAATTATGACTTAAGTGATCAAAAATACCTTTGATTGTATTAAAAAAATGATTTCTTCTCTATATTACATAGCATATAAATTAAACACTGGTTTTGTGACTTGATAATCTGTTAAGTGTTAAACAATTCAAGATTTTGGGCAAATTAATCACATCATCGATATGTTTTTGGTCGGTTAGTATACTAAAATGTTGGAAGTGGTTTCAATTAATAGAGGTATTTATAAGTTGGATCGAGTTGGGTTTAGATCGGATTCTTACTTGGTATTGATAATTTATATATTTGCTTAGGTTTGGTTTAATATGAAATTTCGGACTTCAAAAAATTTTCAAACTGGACCTAAATTAAAAAAATAAATCCTAAACTCACTCGTTTAACTTAATTTATACAATAAAATTTTTTTAAAAAAGTAATTAAATTAAGTTTAATGGGATTATATTCAATTCACATATATATGTAAATTAAAAATAAAAATTATATGCATAAAAATTTAAAATAAAAATTATATAAAAATAAAAATTAAATTTAATAAAATATATATTATTTTTATTATATATATTTGAATTACTTTATATATAATTCACACATATATAAAAATAAATAATTTATATATATGTGAATTTGATTTCAAGTTAAGCTAAGCTCAGACTTTAAATCTTTTATCCAAGATTCGATTTGAAATTTAAATGGACCTAAAATTATATCCAAACCTATTTAATAGTTTTTAATTTTTTTTATCTAAATCCTCTCAAAATTTGGTAAGACTTTTAAGTTTGGACGAATATCCCGATTCTTGAACATGTCTATCAGTTAGATCTATAAAAAATTTTTTTTGTTAATATTATCAATAACATTTTTGAGGAAGACAAGATATAAATACGACTTTTTAATGAAAAAAATGCATACATTTATTATTGTCATTAGACCAATTTTAGTTTTTTAAAATCGGATGTATGATATTATTTAATTTCTTTTGTTATTCTTTCATTAGTGAGCAACTGCAAAAGATTCTGCATACAATGTTTAGTTTACTCAAATTTTACGAAATTTTGTCATGAATCCTTTGGTAGATGCTTGTTAGCAGATGCATATAATAAGTGGAATTATTTCTTATCTTAAACAATAAGTACATTAACTTTGGTGAAATGAAATTACTAAAGTCACCTATTTGTTTTAAGAAACAAATTTTTAATATACACTAGACTTGAATGTAAGATCTCTTATTTAAAGCTCACCAAAATTTAATGAATTTAGTTAAAAATTAGTGACTTATCAAATAAATACCTTAGTGTGTGTGTGTGTGTGTGTGTGTGTGTGTATATATATATATAAAATATTTTAGAGAGTATCCGATAACTAAAATATATTTTTTTGAAAATATTTAATATAATAAGAAGTCTTAATAACATTTTTCTTCCACGCATGATTGCAACCATCAAAGATTTAATTAAATTAAATTATATATTTTATTTTATATTTTGTAGAATATATTGTTATTAATTATAGTTATTATTGTTTTTTTTATATATTATTTTTTTCTTTTGCAAAATTTCTCATTAATGTTCAATTATCGAAACAGTAAGTTAAATATGTATTTCTACTTATTGAAAAAATAAAATAATAGTGACATTAATTTGAAAATTTTATTTAGAGCAACATTCCGTATAAAATATTTTTATTCGTACGTACAATAAAGGGGAAAGAGAAATGTTAACTCAAGATAAACCATTGTTTTATTTACATGCCAAATAAAGTTTTACTTGCTAATATTCACAGCCTTTCATTGTTCTCTTGTGATTTTCAGACTTAAAGACACATGTTGGAACTTGGAACGTTTGTTTGAAGGACTCTTGCATTTTTTGATCACCTTTCCTTTTTCTGTTTGATCCTCAATCTGCTTTTCACTTCTCCAACGACCTCATCATTTTTCCTCTATGCTTCAGGAAGTTCAACCTAAAGAAAACGCATGTACCAAGTTTTAATTAGTTTCACATTTTTCAGCAAATAATAGCAAAAATGCTTCTTTAATTTCAAAATGATGATGCAACAATTTATAATCTAACTGGATATATAGAAGCCATTAAAATGAATTCACCACACTAATTAAAATTAGCATGTTATTATACGAAAATATAGGCCATTTCCGAGGTTTTCTCTATATGCAGGCCTCATCATCTCTTACCTTTCATCTATCCTTCCCCTCTTTGTCAGCCTTCTCTTCTTCAGATATTCAAATATCTTTTCAGGAGGTTCAACCTAATAAAAGGCATTTACCAAGTTTTAATTAGTTTCATGCTTTCAGGAAATAGCAGCAAAAAACAATGCTTCTGTAATTTCAAAATGATGATGTAACGATTTATAATATAACTAGATATAAAAGCTATTAAAATGAATTCGGCACTCTAATTAAAATTGGCTTGTTATTATACGAAATTTAGTAATATATGTCATTTCCAAGGTTTTCTACATGTGCAGATATTGCTACTTCTAATTAAATAACTAGTATTTAGATGGCTCCACTTACCTCTGAAATCACACAATCAACATGCGCAACATAAGTGCATTCTTTGCAGTAATAAACTTCATGCTCTGGATTCCTTTCTGTTTCACATATATCACAGTAATGTCCTCCAGAATTGTCTTCGACAACAGAGTTTGTAAGTGTAAGTGGATGCAAATGGCGCATATGTTTGACGATATATGGCAGTGAAATACATTCAAGATGTATGTAGAATTTACACTTTATGCAGCCAAACAAGGTGTCGTTACAATCTGTACGACATCTAGCACATTTGGGAGATGTTTTAACGAAAATGCTTTTCCCCAAATGTAGAAGATGGTGACCATGGCAATTGTGCTTTATCCTGCGAGTTTGGTAATTAGCACATGAATAGTGCAAGCCAAACCGGCATTCAAAACAAATGAACGCGATGTCTACAATTCTGTCCCTGCAAAATCTGCATTCAGGATAATAACCCCCAGATACGAGTGGAAATGGGAGAAGAGGATGTTGTGGGTGAAATGGGCTTTCAACTTCCATCAGCATGTCCTTAAGACAGGATTCATGCAAAAAGAATTCACAACCAAGGCAAGCATAAACTAGACCATACAGGTATTGTCTGCATGCCATGCAAGACAGATGAAACTCAGTTTGCAATCTATTAATCTTGCAACGAGTTAGCTGATGATTGTGGCTGAAATGATAGATTGTAGTTTGAATTTCCCTCCCTTTAAGGGCCTCATGTTTAGCAAGATCATCATTTAAAGCAGCGCATTTGCTCTCAAGGCTAAACAAACATAGGTTACAGTTGTAAGATAAACCGCGGCACAGTTCTCCACATCCGTTACATACAAATATAGTCTCTGGATCATTATCATTAAGTGTCAGTGGGTGAGGATGAAAAGCATTCTTTTGTATTTCCTGACCAAAAAAAGGAAGCCGATTACACATTTTATAAAATATAATCAATTAATCATTATATTATACATACACTATTTTATGTATAAACACGAATTTCAAAATTATAACTAGTAAATGATATATATCTTGAATAATTTATTTTATTACCTATTAATTTTGTCCTTTATTAATGATTTTTTATTAAATTAAAATATTGATAAATTTTTATTATTACTAGCTTGACTCATTGTTGCTAGATAATATTTGATTTCTTCAGATCTTATGTCTTTAATTGCTACTAGTTTTTATTAAATAAAATATAGATTGATTTTTATCTATTTATTTCTTCATTAAACCTTGAACTCTATATTAAAGCAAATTGTTTTTAACAAAATTTAAATTTAGTTGTATAAAAAAATAATATTTTTATTTTTATTAAATCATTAAAATGTTTAAATATCATGAGATTTACATAACTGGAATAGGTTTCAGTAACTTCTAACGTCCAATTGAAAATATATGATGTTGCAAATATATATATATATATATATATATATGTTTTTATTGACTAATAATGATATCCTTTTACACGAATGGTTATAGGAAGTCGGAGAATGAACCTCTAATTTTGGGCATTTTTGTATTTTGCTTCCTTTTATTTTTTTATTAAATTTATATAATATCTTGATACTTATAATTTATGTTATGTATAATTATAAATAACTTATAAATATTATAATTTTCATAGAACTGACCAAAACTTATAATAATATAGAAAAGAGAGCTAATAAGTCAAATACAGTTTTGATATATTATTAATATAATTACTAATCAATACTATTTTTTTCATTGGAATTTTTTTGATTTAAATGATAAAAATGGCAGTATATATATAATAAGTAATAATAATTTTGTTTTTAATTTAATAGGTTTTATGACTCATATTTACATTTATAAGTAATTTAGACTGGTTTTTTGTATTAGAACTGTTGAAGATCCCTTTTTTTATTTTATAAGTTATTTTTTCATTGGTTATGGAATTACATGTCTTTCATAATTAATTATTTTTTTAATTTTTTGATAACTTATTAATCAAACATATATTTCATATAAATTGATAAAATTATTTGTATGTATCATTGTTTTTTATTTTTCTAAAATGTATTATACTGATATCATATTATATTAATTGTTTATTTATATTAAAGTTCTCTAATTAAGAAAGTTATAACAAAAATTTTGTATAGAAAATAGAAAATTTGAAAATTTAATAATATAAATTACTTTAAAAGAATTAATTTTTATCAACTTATCCATTCTTACAATTACTGTTTTCTAATGATAATAATAAAATATATTTCCTCCATCCCTTAAATAATGACTGAATTTAATTTTTTGCAGTAAAATTTTTCAATTTTGATCTTCGGTATTTTAAAAACTTTATTAAACTAAATTTTTATAAAAATATGTTTGAATTTAATTTATTCAGTGTTTTTGAACTGTTTTTGGTATTTTAATTTCTCCCGGGTTTGTTTGGGATTTTGGTTACATATATATCATTAATTTAGATATCCATTTAATCCGGGGTCCTCGTCTTCAAATTTCGGTATTAAATCCAGCAGTTTGTAATTGGATTTTGATATGGCCTATTCGAATTAAAGATTATTCGACTTGAGGCCAGATTGGTTTTGGACAATAGTCGGACACGGTTTGGGTTTTAAACCAAAATGCCTAAATTATTTTTATTTTTATTTTATTTCTTGTTTTTAATTTTTAATTTATTAATTATTTATCTTTATTTTGATTTTGATATTTGTCTTCAATATTAGTGATTGACATTTATTTTTTATGGGAATTCTAAAACTAAGTTGTTCTATAAAATATTTAATAAATTTGACAACAGAAATTTTTTTAAATGAATAAATGATTTTATTAAGTAACTCTTGATTGCTAAAAATTTTGTTAGGAATTTCACAAAATGGTAAGGAAGACTTAAAATTTTTTTCAATATTTAAATGACAAAACCTAGATAAAATAGAAGACTTTTTTAAATAAATATAATTATTAAGATAGTTTAAAATTAAATGATACTATTTTTAAAATAATCGTTCGTAATTAGGGTAAGTAGATCAAAACATATTTTTTTTAAGAACCATTACTTAACTTTAAAATAGGGTTTTAGCATAAGGCTCTTAACAATTCGCAGGTACACAATCATTAAAATAGGGTTTTGGCATAAGGTTCTTAGAGTTTCAATTTAGGTGATTGAAAGGGTTTAGGTTTTAAGACTTGATCAAAAAGTTAAGTCGAAGACATAAGCGTATTTTGGTCTTAGGTGATTTGGACAGAGACGAAAGGCTCTACTAGTAGTAGAAGATTTTAGTTTTCGCTTTTAGATCGAGGGTTTTCTTGGCCTTTTTTGCCAAAACTAATTGGATAGGAAGGAAAAGGGAATCAAGTAGAATTTTTGTCATGAAATTTGGTGATAATCCGACATCGATGAACGGCGAATAGAAGTGAAGGAAGGCGGCTGCAACAAAGGAGGTTGGCTGGGTTCTGGGTTGTCCAGTATTATTCCCGGATGCTATTGAATTTTTAGTAAAAGGGGGGAAAATAAGAGAAGAGAGAGAAGATGGAAGAAAAATGACGACTCAAAACACGTTTCGGCTATTTAAGAGAGTTTGAAACGCCGCCGTTTTGAGATAGAAAGAAAGAAGGCCTGACCCATACCTAACCCATATTTATGACTCGTGCTCCGACCCGTCAACACCCAAGTTTTATATATACATATATATATATATTTGCCAATTATTTTTAGTTTTTATTAATTTTCTTGTTATCTTAGTTATTTCAATTTTTTTGTTTTTCTTATCTATTTGTTTTAAATGTTTAGATTTTTTAATTTTTTAAATTATTTGATAAGTAGATGAAATGTATATACAGGATAAATAATAATTAATGTAGACACCCAATTTAATCCAGATTCGGATCAATTTGACCTGATCCAAATTGGTAAGTCTATTTTTTTTAATTATTTTTTTGTATTTTATATTATTATTATTATTATTTTTTCTTTTATTTTTATCTTATGTATTTATTATTTATTTATTTATTATTACTCTTTATTAATATATATCCTTGTTATTATAATTACTTTTTTTTGTCTTTTTTTCTTTTCTTTTTCTTTCTTTTCTGTTAATATTTATATATATTTATCTGATTATATATTATAATTTATCTATTATTTATTTTTAGTTATCTGTTAATATTATTATTTATCTAATTATTTTTTTTAAATTATCTATTAACATTTTTTATTTTTTTTCTTTTTTGGCTAAAATTTGGAGAATTCTACCGTGATTGGGGTTCAATCAGAGTCCATATTAGATTCAATGATTGAATCGCAATCCAAAGAGGAGTTGAGATTTATCAGAAACTCTTCTGATCAATCCCTATAAAAGGAACCACGGATCAAAGGAAAAACACACAGAGAAAAAAGTTACTGACTGAGAGAAAAAGGCAGACAGAAGAGTTTTGAAAGCTGAAAAAGGGTTTAGAGGCGTTAGAATAGCTTTAAGAATCGGTGAGAAATTTTTTGAGATTTTTTTTTACGAATTTTTTTTGAAAATTTCTGACAAATTTTCAGATTTCGGTTGAATTTTCTAGCAACTATTCTGGTCAAGTTTGAAGTTTTCGGCCAGCTGCCCAGTTTTCGATGAGAATTTTCAGAAATCGACCAACTTTTTGATGAATTTTAGATGAAAAACCCAGATTCTGACGAAATTTTCAGAATCCGATGAATATTCAACCAGAGTTCTTTAAGAATTTTAGAGAGAAGTGAGAGAAAAAAAAGGAAAAAAGAGAGAGAGAGAGGAGGCTCGGTCTGCTGGAAAAACAATATCGTTTCTGCGTTAAGTAACCTAGAGAATCCGCGCGTTTTGCCAATATCCGACCCGACCGGAATGTTGACCCGCTTTCGACCCGCGCGTGACCTGCCTCTCCAAGCCATTAGCCGAGCCGATCCGTTCCAGGTTTTTTTTTTATTTTTTATTTATTTATTTATTATTATTATATTATGATTGTTTAACATTTTTTTCTATTTTTTTATTTATTTTCATTTATTTTTATTTATTTTTTATTTTTTTAAATAAAATTCAAAAAAACAAAAAAAATATTTTTGAGGAAAAGTTGAAAGTATAAATTTTTCATAAGAATAAATTTTCAAAAAAAAGTGTTTTTTGAGGAAAAGTTGAAAGTATTAATTTTTCTCGAAATTAAAAATTTCAAAAAAATATTTTTAGGGAAAAGTTAAAAGTATCAATTTTCCTTAAGAATAAATTTTCAAAAAAGGGTTTTTTTGCGAAAAAGTTGAAAGTATCAATTTTTCTCGAAATTAAAGTTTCCAAAAAAAATATTTTTGGAAAAAAGTTGAAAGTATCAATTTTCCTCGAAATTAAAATTTTCAAAAAATATTTTGAGAAAAAGTTGAAAGTATCAATTTTTTCTTGTACAAAAGCAATCATTTTTTCTTTTTTTTATTTGTTTTGAATTTTTTTTAATGTTAAATAATCCGACGATGGAGCATCTATAAGTGAAACAGTAGTTTTCTTGCATACTCTTGAAGTGAGGGAATTTTCTCAATTTTCTGCTAAAAGTATTAGAGTTAATTGAGAATAATTTTCAATAATTAATTACTTGGTAAAATTTTAAGGCTTATTGGATAATACAAAATTAAGCTGGTACCATCTTTTGATTGGCGTTGTGAGGGTGCTATAACCTTCCTCACGCGTAACTGAACTCCCGAACCCTGTTCTGGTTAGTAGATCCGAACCTATTCTTTTAAGGATCCTTAAACTTAGGTGTTCCCTGAAAGGACAGATTCCTTAGGTGGTCAATCGCATCTAGATAAAAAAGATTGGTGGCGACTCCTTAAGTCAATGTCTAGCGATAGATCCCTGGATCTAGACGTTATGACAACTAATAAATTAAGTATATTGTATAAAAACATAATGTTATTTATAAAAAAAATTTAAGAGTAAATGAAAATTAGTTCAATGATGCAGTTCTAAAAAATCATTATTGGTTGATTTTTTAGAATTTTTTATGTAAGAGTTTTTTTTTTTTTTTAATTTGAATAGATTGATGAAAAATTTAGAAGAAAAACTTTTTAAAAAAATTGATATTTATTTTCAAATAAAAATAAATAAAATAAAAAATTTCAAAATACAAGAAAATTACTTCAATAATGGAATTCTTAAAAATCAATATTCGTTGATTTTTTAAGAAATTTCTAAGTGTGGCATTTAAAAAAAAAATTAGATAGGTTGATGAAAATTTTAGATAAAAATTTCTATGACAATAATTGATATTTATTTTCAAGAAAAAAGAATAAAATTTGAAAATTAGAGAATTAAACCAACAAACCTTTCCATAAAACGTTAAAATAAATCTGACAAAGAAACTTCTTAAAAAAAATGATTGGGATTCTTAAATAGTTTTAAGATTAAGTAAAGTTTATTTTTAAGAATTCTACCTAATAGATGGGAAAAAAAAAAAAACCTAAAAAATTCTATATTATATTTCAATAACAAATTAAAAATAAAAAGATCATTTGAATCAAGATAATTTTTATTATTTTTTTAAAATTAATTGGTATCATTTTATGATGGATGTTGTAAGATGTTAAAACTTTCTTCATACATAACCAAACTTTCGAATTTAATTTTGATAAGTAGATTAGAATCTATTCGTTTTAAGAACTCTTAGTTAGCTTAGGATATCTTTAAAAGAATGGAGTAGTTAGGTAACTAATTGCAATTAAATAAAAAAAAAATAGTGACATCTTCTAGATCTGTATCTAGCAATTAAGTTTTTAGATTTTTATGTTATGACATATAATAATTTTTTTGAATTTATTGATTGATTAGTGTTTAATGTTTCTATTAGAAGATGCAATAATTTTTTTTTGTTTTTTGCAAACCCCTACGTTTGATCTAAGTTAAACATTAGTGAAATTTAATTAAAGGAACTAAGTGTTATAGAGATTGAAACTAACCTTTCCATTGTGCACCAATATCTCTTCTAATTCCATCATTTTGTCAATAATCTCTGCTTTGTCAGAATTCTTTTTTGTTCGTTGATCCAAAAACATTTCTTCTGCAGGTTTAACCTAATAATAGTGTATGCACAAAGTTTAATTTTCATGGTTTCATCCAAATTCAAATAGAAAAAAAAAAAAGCTTTTATAATACACTCAACATGAATTTGCATACAATTAAAGGACTATTATTTATTTGTTCGTGTCTTACCTTGGGATGGACACAATCAATATGTGCAATATAAGTGCATTCTTCACAAAAATAAATACGATGTTCCGGATTCCTTTCTGTCTCGCACATATCACAATAATAATCTCCCGAATCATCTTCAACAAATGAATTTTTAAGCACAAGTGGATGCAAGTGACGACGGTGTTCAACCCTAGGCGGTAGTGGAATGCACTCAACATGTATATAGAAATCACACTTTATGCAACCGAAAAAGGAATTATCGCAATCTTTATGACAAGCATTACAAGATATCTTACTGAGAATGCTCTTCCCCAAATGTAGAAGTTGGTGAGGATGGCAATCGTGCTTTATAGCCCGAGTTTGGTACTTAGCACATGAAACGTGCACGGTAACATCACATTGATTACAGTAGAAGCCGATACCTTTAACTTCCTCCTTACAAGCACTGCATGTATAAGAAGGACCCTTAGGGATCGGTCGAGGGAAAAGAATATGTTGTGAATGAAATGGACTTTGAAGTACTTGTCTCGGCATCTCATTTACACAAGATTCATGAATGACAAATCGACAAGGAATGCAGGTATAGATTTGAGTATCATGGAGTTTTTGTTTGCATGCCTTGCACTTGAACTTTTCTTGCCCCCATAATCTCTGAAAACCATTTTTTTCTTCCTTCGTCAAACAAGAGAACTTGCTACGAGTCAGTTGATGATTATGGCTGAAATGGTGAATTGTTGTTTTAATTTGCCTCCTTTTCTGTAGGGCCTCATGAGTAGGCAGCTTATAATAATTTGAAATAGCCATAGCGCATTTAAAGTCAAGGTTGAACATACAGTACATACAGCTGTAACTGATTAAACATGCTTGCAGTATTGCACATTGATCACACACAATCAAGTTGCCCACAGTGAATCTTAGAGGGTGGGGGTGAAAAGCATCTCTTCGTATTTCAGGGGGCAATTCAGCGCATGATTTGTGCAAAACAAAATCGAGACATGTTTCACAAATATACGCCGGACCAGAAATGATATCCAAGCACACAAAGCAGGTCATTGTATCATTCTCCTTGCCCACCTCTCTAAAGGTCAAGTTGTGATTGTGAAGAAAATGTTTAAAGTCCATGTTATGTTTACAGGACAAAGAAAAAACAGGTAGAAGGAGTGAGGGGATTAATTGCAAGTTGAAGAGTTCTTGAACAAAGAAAATTTGTTGCTTTTAACCTCTTTTCCTTCAACGAAGAATGCTTTTTATTTAATTTCCAAACATGACTTTGAGTAAATCTTAGTTTAGGAATCAGTCTAAAATGCTTACGATTTGAAGATAAATTTGTTAAAATTTTGCCTTTTCTATCTAATTTTGAGTGATTGCTTAAGGAAAGTTGTATTTGATTGGGGTACATTTGACCAATAATTTTTTATGATAACAAAGTGCAATTAGCTAATTATAAAAAATAATTTTACAAGAGTTCATTATTTATAAGCATTGAATCTACATAATATTCTAATGAATTGTACACAATTTTGAATTACACTAAATTAATTATAATACAAAAATATTTAAATTGAACCATAAAATGTACAAGCAATAAAAATAAACTCCATCTATTTTTCTATCTATGTAAATATTCAATTTTCATTATACACCAACATAGTTATATAAAAGGGTGTTATTGCTAGTAATGCTGCTAGCTCTATCCCTTTGAATATTAATAAAATCTATTTCTAAAAAAATATATAAAAGGGCTAACTATCTAATATAGTTATTAGTTACTAATTATTAAAATTTTAACTTGTAAATATTTATAAAAATTATGAAATAAAATTAAATATTTGAATAGTAATTACTTTCCGAAAAGAAATAAAATTCATATAAAGTTTTATATGTCTACATTACATGGTGTATATCAGCCAATACAACTTTTTTTTTCTTTGGAGAAAAGAAAAAAAATTGCATATGATCATTTCGCTATATGACAGGTAAGCACATGATTAGCTTTACACCAAACAAATGCGTAGTTAGAAAATGATAATGATAATGAAATAATGAGTATAAATTAAAGACTATAATATGAAGGTAACAGTAACAATTTTGTACTATTAACCTTATTCATCAAGAATTATCTTGAGCATTTGGTTCAATGATATGTGTATATATTTTTAGTTCAATAAATGATTTTAATTCTTTTTCTTCAAAATAAAAAAAATTGCTTTTCCATCATGTGAAGCACAAATCCCTGCCTTTGGCTAGTATAGGTACTTTGCTTGACAGATACAACAACAATTTGCATAAAGATAATAGCTTCAATCAAGGGAAAGTAACATATTCTAAAGATCTAATTATTCCTTACTATTGCTTTACTTATAAAATATGTGATTCTTATTTCTATACAAAGTGCAGGAATCTTGTCCAACCGGGACCTTTGTTTAAGCGTACAGCTCAATAGCTAAACTTTTGGGAGTAACATATATTGGATAATTAGGATACCCTTCCTCCACCAATCTTACTCTTGGGATGTTAACATATTAATTAACTTTTTAATTTCCTCCCACAAAATAATAGTGCAATCCTATAAAATTGTCATTTGGCGTAATTAAAGGTAATCAATTATTGTATTATGCAATAAATCATTTTTTTTACGATACAATGAAGTTTAATCTTTGAATTATTCTTCTTCAAAAAGAAAAAAAAAAAAAAAGCAAATTCCTGCCTTGACCCTTGAGCTAGCAGAGGTACTTTCCTTGACACATACAACAAAACAATTCCCATAATTAATATAATTAGATCCCTTGCTTTTGATTCCCTTTAACCTCTAGGTCTCTAGTCGATGTTAATCTATAAATTGCGCATAACTTCAACCAAAAGAAAATGTGTTATATATATATATATATATATATATATATATATATATATTCTAAGGACCCAATCTTTTTTTGATGCCTCACTCAAACGAGATGCTTCTAAGCTCATTGGAGCTGTATTAATTACCACCTACAAAATGTTGGTCTAATAATATGTTTGGATTGAGGGGAGAAAAACGAAAGGAAAGTAAAGTAAAGGAAAGTAAAGGAAACAAAACCTTCATTTCTTTGTTTGGATATATATTTAATTTAAAGAAAAGTAAAGAGGTGAAAATCAAATAATTTTTTATTTCTCTTGTAAACTTAATTTTTTTAATACCCCAATTTGAAGGAAAAGCTAGGTAAAAGAAAGTTGAAAATTTTTTTTATGTAAAAGACTATTATGTCCATCTTTTTATTAATACTAAAAATCTAATAAAAAAATTAAGCAGATCACAATCATTTTATAATTTTTTAAAAGTCATCTCTTTTTTTAAGTAAGTTTCATATATATCTTCCAATATAAAATTTTTTTATAATTTTTTGATGATTTGATTTTGATGAATGGTTAAATATATATAGATATATTTTTTGAGTTTATGAAATGTCAGACTAGCTCAAAATTCATCGATGCATATTTGTAAAACATCTTCTTGTTTTACTGATAAAATGTCAACATTAGGAAGGACATCATGTGTAGGAATCCATCGATGCTTTCCATACACCAATTCAAGCACCCAAGCATTTTCTTGATCAATCCCTTATTACTATTTAATTAGGTGTGTGATTCAAGGATTTTATTGACAATTCGAGACATGAAGCTTATATTTATAAATTTGAAGTTTAACTCAATTAATTTATAAAGTTCAAATTTTAACATTTAAAATGCTTTTCTTTAACTTGTAATCTCATTTGTAATAATAATAATAATAATAATAAAACCTTATATCTATAGACGTTTCACATATCTAATTTATATAAAAATATATACTTTTTAGTTTCATCAACTCATAGCTCACATTAACTTGAAAATGTAAAATGTGCATTTAAAATTCTTAATATTACAAAATATTAATTTCATTTATTAATTTTTTTTTAGTTTCTATTATAAATTCTTAATATTAAGATTAGGAAAGAAAAAAATGTGCATTTAAAATTAATTTGTATTTAACAAATATTACTAAATATTAAAAAATGAAAAAAAAGTATATATATAGATATATGTGGATTATCAAAGTTAATGTCTACAAAAGCGTCAGGCATTAAAGATCCTTAGAAAGATCCTAATAATTCAAAAATGAAAGTTGTTATTAATTGAAAAGTTGAAGGGAGCAAATCAATCAATCGATGATATTCTGTCACCGTCTAGCCTTGGACTGAATTTCATATGCCCATAATCACTGAAAATCATGGAAGGTTCTGATGATCAACAGTTCATCGATGCATCACCAATCTCTTTCGTGTACCACAATAATGGTAGTTAGGCTTCAGAAGATGCATGATGAATTAAAACTGACCAATTTGAATGCAAAAGCAGAATGCAAGTTGGAGATCATTTACACAATTCTTCTTGGCTATTACCATTGAAGCATTGGTAATTGACATGTATATGAACATGTTACAATCCTGAAGGCCAGTAAACGACCATAAAATTGTTTCATATTCCTCTCATTACTCCTAAGTACTAAACTAAAATATTAACTTACGGTTCACTGTCCGAGCTAACTATGTAATCTTAATATAGGGGTATAACAAAAAAAAAAAAAACATCCTGAGCTTCGTGCATACATCTGATTATGAGACTATATGATGCCTTCTTTTAAATAAAATGCAGGACAGTCCACAAGTTTCACGGTGGGAGAATATACACTAACCTTTTCATTTCACGTCTCTGCAAAATTCACTTCCACAACAACACTGGAATGCCTTTTTTGGGGGCTCAGGATCATTAAAGTCAATCCCATAGTCCTACAATAATGTCCATCATGGCTTAATGCTTAATAGTAGGGAAATAACATATCTTCACCAAAGTTCTAAACTGTCAAGCAGGTATTTGTCTTATTTTCATGTCACATGTTTATGAGTACTTAAGGTCTTAAAAAATGGACAACAGATGATAACTTGAAGTTTAGCAAATAGCAACATAATAAACATTTGTGAACCATACATTCCAAATAAGTAACTGAAATAAATAAAAAATTTGTTTGTAGGCTTATTTACCCATGTTTGCTCTTCTGAAGCTCTCACCTCTTCAGTAGTAAAAAGGGCAAGCCGTTCATGCAAACACAAAATAAATAAATATATTAACTCTTCAAATGCAGTTTAGTAATGAAGGTAAACACCAACTTGCTTTGCTTCTATCCCCATCAATCGCAAAAGTTTTTTATCAGTTCGATTCATGCATGATAATAATGGCGATCAGGGGTCTCCACTTCAACTGGAATGTCAATCAAGTATGCATCTTAAAAATAAAAAACATGTTGACCATCAACCAATGCCAGAAAAGTACAAAATAAAAAATAAAAAATAAAAAAACAATGGAGGGAAGGCAGAGTTTTACTGCACAGCAAATTAAGAGACTATGAGAAATCATGAAAGACAGTTAAAAGGAAAAACAACATATCATTATGCAACAGTTAGAAATTTCAAGTACAAGAATCTACAACAACATTAAGAATTGGTGTTTGGGGATAAACATATGTTTCAATTTCAGCAATACAGCAATAGTGTATCACTCAGAACCCAAAACATAAATTGCAGCCAAGGTTAAAGAATTCAGTTCTCCAAGTCAATATCAATTTAAAATGTCCCAACTACTAAAAAAGAAACATTTTTAGAAGGTTGTTGGCAATATTTCTCACATAACAACTTACGAGGCTATTGCTACAAAATATAAATGTGAGCAACATTTAAATTCTTTGAAATGATTGCAACTTAAGTAAAAATGTAAGCTATTCAAATGATGAATGCCACGATCATGCTTACACAAATTAATAGACATTTCCGTTTCATGACTTCAGCACTTAATACTTCATCAAAGATCATGCTCCTTTACTTTCCATCTATTATTTGTAATGAGAGGTATGAATATATTTAGGTGGTCTTACTATTCGTGAACGTTTATGATATTACAAGAAGTACTACCAGAGGATTTCCCCTGTTAAAAGGCATCTAAGAGTACCAAAAGAAGCAAAACCAGGCCAAGATTGCCATATAGTACTTGAGAACATATATTTATTTGGGATCAAGAAAATTAACTATGATTAATAAACCTAGCAACATTTCCGTAGAAGGTTGCATCCAAACAAAGTGCCTCTTCGTCCTTTAAAACTTTCTTTGAGCCCCAGTCTGCATGCAGTGTAACTGGATATGTATGTCTCTCTCTGCCACTGCCTTTCATATTCCGCTCACATAAGTCAGTTTTGGTCAAGATCTCCCCAACGTACTCACAAACAAAGGTTCCTTTAGGCAAGTCCTGGAGTGTCTTATGACCCCAACCTTTTCTTTCAAGAGTCAAGAACACCTAAAGTCTAAAAGCATAGTCAATACCAATACAGAATCCTAACTTATCAACAAAAGTAGACCATGCATGTATTATGTAATAGATGAAGCAACTATGGAGTAAATAATGGTACAATAAGTAGAATTAGCAGAAAGCCTATAGTACCATATTTTCACAATCTCTTTTAAAATCACATATAAATGTATTTTAGTAATAAAAAAGAAATCAAGTAATAGCTTTTCAGTAGCAATATTACTGCACCATACCTTAAGGCGATGTAAGACATTAAGTGGTATTTGAAAGGCAGCATCTAAGAGCTAAATTGAAGCCATTTTGCAAAGTTGCATTTCTACAATTGAAATAGAAATCTACAATTGAAATAGAAAGGACAATTGAATACAACAAAAACGTCTCCACTTAGTGGAGAAGCAAATTGCTGCTTAACAAACTCTAACAGCCTAACAAAACCCTGGAGAGCTTTACCTGCAATTTGCATGCAATACCTCTCTGTACTACTCGATTTCCACATTGCATATTACATCCACATTTTCTCCAGCATTCTTTAATGAATTTCCTGACCAAATGGCCCTTGCATATTTTAGGTTTATATTCATTTTTAGACCTCTCAAATGGGCAATCCTGACAATAAACAAAGTGATGCCTACGAGGCTCCTGTTTCATAGACATACAGGCTCTTAGAAATTCTTCTCCTAGTTGACCTTCTGGTGTGTAAGCAAACTCCCCACCAGTTTCATGAGCACAAGCACATCGTATTAGCATTGAAAGACAGTCTCCCGAACAACCTGAACAGCAATGCTCGTCTGCAACCCGAGCCAGTGAGATATGCACATAAGCATCTTGATATATTACATTGTCTCGCATGTAAGTAAACTTTGGCAGATCCTAGTTGCCAATTTCATCTACCAATGAAATTTGCACAATTTCTGTGCCTTTGGTTACATCAGAAATGATATAAAAAGGCCTTTTCTTGTTACCAGTAGCAGGTTGCTGCTGAACTTTGTTATATGAATTTGAAAACCCAGAAGAACTGGAATCCTTCTTATTCAAAAACGTAACTCCTGTTGAAGGTTTACGATAGGCTTTTCATTCTCTTCAGGAGATAAAATTTGGCTTGTGTTGCCCTTCGTAGATGAAGACTGATCTTCCAGCTCTTGCAAGCATAATCGTTAAGACAATCTGCTAAATCCATCATGCTACGCAACATCATTTTCCTTATCCTCTACTCCCTGTAAAGGAAAGATTAACTACCCATTAAGTGCAAAAGGAGAAAAAAAAACAAAAAAGAGGTTCTTAAAAATAATTTGGAACAACTGCCACCATAATTAACGTATTAGTAAAAACCACCATTGTCATCAATCATGTCATGCCTGACTGACAAATAGGAAAAAGAAAGATAGGTCCACAAAATATAAAAACAGCTAAGGAGTGAAATGGAACAGTGCATTAAAAATTGAATAACACAATAAAATACTTTATCTTCCTTGAGCTTAAAATATGCATCTATCAGTGCTTGGTAGTCGTCAGACTCTATTAGTTCCCAGTTCTTATCAAACACTTAAAAGAGGTGCTTCAGCGCTGGTTTCACCTCTTGATCAGGAATACCTAAAGCTCTTGTTGCATTAAAGGCCATGCGAACTCTTTCATTTATAGCCATCAGGAATGATTAAACTTAATGAAAATCTTTATTTTCTACTCGGTAACCACCCAATTCCTTCTCCTTCATATATACTCCTATAGTCCTAAATATTTGTAGTCTGCAGCAGTTGAGGTTGCCAGATTAACAAAGCAAAAACAAAGCTGCTTGTTAATATTACAAGGTTATTGCAAATAGTAAAATCCAATTAATGATACTAAGTGGAAAAAGCAATCTAATAAATATATGGTCACAACAAGATGATTACGACATACATGCGATTTACAAAAGCCCCCTTCACTGGTGAAATTAAAAAAAATGCAGATAATTCGAGTGAGATTATCCGGAATGATCTAAAACCAACAACTTAAAAGAGTAATCCGAAATTACTAGAAATTAAATTGATTTGACTTTAAAACTCAATAATTTGACCCAAAATGATCTGAATCGGATGATCCGAACACGAATAATCCCAGTGCCAAACCAGAAATTACCCACATCCAAAATGACACAAAATTTTCTTCAAACCTAAGGCGATTTAACCCAAACATAACTTAATCCGTCCAATTACCACCTCTAATCTCAATCAAACGGTGAAATTTTAACAAACATTGAACAGATGGAAACCTCACCAGATTCCCAAATATTTGAGTAAGTTGAAAATATACACATAAAAGTATCGACTTTCATTTCAGTTTCCTTATGAGCCAAAATAATTCTTTCCTTCATTTGTTCACTAGCTCTACTCGGTATATGGGGAAATTTTTAACCAAAATGGTATTATTATAAATAAGAATATTTAGAATGAAAATTTTTTTCTTTCCTACTTTCCATTCTTGCTACCAGGCAAATCCTAGAAAAGGAAAGATTTTTCTGACAGTTCATTTACTTAGTACATAAGAAACCAAATCATCAAGTTCCAAAATACAACAAAATACTGCCAAAAAACCCTATGAAAAAGAAAAGAAAAGACAAATCTTTTAACTCTGCTTTTTTAAGCAATCAAGTATTTCAAACCTAAATGAACATCAAAAAGATGGAAACAAACAATCTTTGATCACATTGCTAACGACATACACATAACATGTTAAAAACCAAAATTACCAAACGAACAGACTTTTCCTGCTTGGTTACCAGGAAAATGCAGGAAAAAGAAAAAAAAAAAAGATTTGCAGCTTTAGACATTAGAGTACCCCCGAGTCCATGTTTTCATAGTCCCATTATGACAAAACAAATCCTTTTAATAAAACTATCATAGTAATAACGATGACGAAAAAGAGTAAAACTGAAAGAAGAAAAAAAGTCACACAAAGCAGAGAACAACCTTCTTGAAAAATGGGTTTTTCTTTTTTTTTTTTTTAAGAGAATGCAAGAATACATAAATCATAAATGTTTGAGAGTATAAAAACAGAATCACATGAAAAGGATGTTTTGTTTTCTTCCTGAACATGAGTATTTGTTTTCTTTAGCAGGTCTTTTTGTCTTTTTTTTTATTATTTGACTGAGTTTTATTATTAAAATTTAATTTTTAATTGAATTTTATTATTAAACTTCGATTTTGGATATTTTAAGATAAAGTTTAACAACAAAATATTATTCCTCCAAATATTTTTTTAATAATTAATAAAAATTAATTAATTAATAAAAACTATAAAAATTAAAAAAAAACAACAATTTTTATTTTATAAAAAATTAAAGCTTAAATTTTGTAGTGTTTTAGATATTTTTCAAGCCATTCGTGATTAATAATGGCATCTGCAGTGATGCTTTAAGGTCAATTTTGACCATTAAGCATCAAATCTTACATATTGCTTCTACAATCTTATTTTTTAAATGTGTTTTTAATGTCAATTTTTTTAAAAAAAGGTAACAAAAATAAAATATTTTATAGAATATTTTATTCTTATCTAGTACAAAATTTACAAAATAAAAATGATGTGACAAGAAAAAAATGCTAAATATTTCATAAAATATTTTGTATGTATCAAAATAAAAATTTTAAATATATAAAAAAATAATATGACCAAAAAGAACAAAAAATCCCAAAAAAGGTTTTAAAAATGACGTTGTGAAAAAATATATGTTAAATTTAACGAGCAACTAGTAAATTTAACCTTAGAGCATCATTGTTTTTGGAGATCATGATTTGGTGGCTTGACTATAACTTGCATTCATCTTCTTCTTAATAAAATTCTGTTTTACTTAAAAAAAAAAAAAAACATTGGAGCATCTTACTGTTTTATGGCATCATCAATCACCAGCTACTTGAATAATAAAAGAAAGACCAAAAAGATTTTTTTTCAAAAAAAAAGGAAAATTTAAGCATTATTTTTTTGTAAAATAAAAATTCTATGTCAAAATTTTTATTTTTTAAGTATTTCAATTGATTAATTATTTTTAATTATTAAAAAGATATTTTGAAGGAATTTTTTTGTTAATTTTTGTCGTAAAATCATTCAAAATCAAAATTTATTGGTAAAATTCAATCAAATTGAAATAAAGGGGCAAAATTCAATCAAATTGAAATTGAGATTAGAATATAAGAACGAATTTGTCATTAATCCCTTACTTTTTTCTTTTTTTTTTAATTTTTGGGTGAACAATTTCTTCTACTTGTATCAAAGGTGAAATCTTGTAGATACCATCCCATTTTATGATGGGTCAATAGATTTTAAGTCAGTCCGAGTCATTTGATTCAATTTTTAAAGCTTTTTTTTTTTTTTGTATGGTTGGATTTTTTTGGTGGTGGGTGATTGATGAAGCATTCAATTGGTTGGATTCAATTTTATAATGGATTTTGGTAATGGACTGATCAAAGTGGATCAAGCCTTTCTACAATCAAAAATTCAAAACATACATTAAAATAATGAAATTCAGGTAGAATTTGTCTGGCATGGACATTAATAATACACAAATTTTCTTTTGCAACAATTCCTCTCTACCTTCACCAAATTTAACCACCATTCCCAAAATCTGATTTCTTTTCAAAAGAAAAAAAAATTAAGGCTTGGTTCCTTCTGATCTTTCTTCAACAATCTTCAACTAATTCACTGTATAATAAAACAATAAATATGTTGTAAGTGACAACTGAAAATCATATGAAAAATAACCTTCTCAATT